>PVJN01013427.1:0-48816 GCA_004026805.1 Lasiurus borealis
GAGACAGGAGACATGGTCCAGATGTCCCAAGGGAGTAACCCAGAGATAACCATCAGTCCCATCCCATTATCGAACCAGATAATATGCGGAGTCTGTAGATTGTGAGATGTGTGCAAGTATGAGGAAATAAAACTCTGTGTTGACCTTGTATAACCCTGTTGCTTGTCATATAGTATATAAGCTCAGCTTTGTATCAACTGGGGGCTCTCAGCCTCTGCTCTGCTTTCAGAGTATGTTGTGAGCCCCAGCATGCTGGTGAATAAACCCTTTGCTGTTTGCATGAGAACGTCTCTTGGAGCCTTCCTTTGAGCGGCGAGCATTTCGACCCTAACAATACCTGCACACATCTCACACACACACACACACACACTCATCTGTTCAATGACACACTGTCTTCCTTGGGAGAACATAACCATGTGGGTCTTGGGGCCCATAGAAGGCTGTGTGGACTCTACAGGACTAAGCTTTAATATTAAACAGAAACTCTGGACATTGGCTTTTATTTTGGAGTTGCCGAAGACATGACTGGACTTTTTCATGGTGGGTTGGAGTGAGATGAACATTGGCAGCTACAACAAATAAATCACCTTGTCACCACATCACAATCTCCCATATATGGGTGTTTGAAATGCTTTTCTTGTGATCCCATGAAAATGCCTAATTTCCACCCACAGGAGAATGACTAAGCACTTTGGTAGTTTGAACTCTGACTCTGTCTATGTGATAAACTGCACTCCCTGCATTGTTCATTTAACCATAGAACTTGTTTTAGCATTTTGTCTTACAGGATCTTGAGTAAATTGGGATGTTGGTCTATTCTTGTGATCTGGCCCCCTCTGCTTACCATTCCTATAACACCAACCATTGCCCGAGTCTCCTGATCCCACCTTCTGATCCTAAGTTAACTAAAACCTGAAAAGCCCTTTTCCCCAAGCCAGTAAAAAAAGTGCAATCTGTACTGTGGTTTTGCTTTCTTTATCAACCAATTTCCTTAAAGATCAATTCTTTGTTGTTTTTTCTTTAAAAACTGTCCCAAGTCTCTCTTTGGAATTATACTTTTGGTTTATGCCAATGATTACATCTCCTTGGTTTGCAAACCATATATAAATAAAACTCTCTTTTGCCTCTCAAAAAGTCTTCTGGGATTTTTGTTGATATCTCTTACATGAGAATCTTAAAACCAACTTCAGGGGAGAAAACTCCTTCAGCTACACACATGCAGTATGCCAAGGCACATATGTTGGTGTAGCATGTCTGAATCTCATCAGTTCCCTTTTGTCTTTTTTTTTTCCTTTCCTTTTTTTATTTATTTTCTCTAAAACTTAGGTCACTATGCCAAGGCAATTTAGAGAAAGGGTTGTAAGAAGTTTTACTTCCTCTTACTCTTTTTCACAGGTTTTCTGTACCCTGACTAATAAATGTGAAGACAGTCATTAAGGGGGTTACAAATTATTCCAACATTTTGCTGTTATTTCAGCAGCTCTTTTCTTTTTTTAATATATTTTATTGATTTTTTTTTTACAGAGAGGGAGAAGGATAGACAGTTAGAAACATTGATGAGAGAGAAACATCGTTCAGCTGCCTCCTGCACACCTCTAACTGAGGATGTTCCCACAATCATGGTACATGCCCTTGATGGGAATCGAACCTGGGACCTTTCGGTCTGCAAGCCAATGCTCTCAACTGAGCCAAAACAGTTAGGACAGTGGTTGGCAAACTGCGACTCAAGAGCCACATGCGGCTCTTTGGCCCTTTGGCCGTGGCTCTTCCACAAAATACCATGTGCTGGGGAGCATGTACAGTGCAATTGAAACTTTGTGGCCCATGCGCAGAAGTCGGTTTTTGGCTCTCAAAAGAAATTTCAATCGTACTTTGATATTTGGCTCTGTTGACTAATGAGTTTGCCAACCACTGGGTTAGGGCAAGCTCTTTTCTTAGGTGGTATTTCTTTAAATTCTTGTGCTTCCCACTAACAAGAAAACTTTATTTCAGTTATTCTAAAATAACATTCATTACAAAAACTCACATTTAGACACTCTGGAACATAATTTTGTAAGTGAATTATACATTGATATGACTTATTAAATAAATTATTTAATATTAAAATTTTTAATGAAAATAATGCTTATTTTAAAAAAACTTTAAAAATACAAATCATTATTATTACATAAATTTTAAATAAATATATTATATAAAGCATGTATCACATATTTTGATTTTATTAAATTAGGAATCAAAAATATATTTTACATATTAAAGCATTTATTTGTTGAATTTCCATAACTAAGGTTTTTACTAATCAGCAAAAATATTCATTCTTATCTCCTACTTTATCTTACTAGTGGAGAGAAATGTTTGCCCGTACATGGCTACTCATCCACCTGTGCTCAATTTACATTTCTTTTTAAAAAATTTATTCTTTTAAATCTTTATTATTGAGAGCATTACAGATGTCCCTCTTTTTTCCCTCCATTGCCCACCTCCACCCAGTTCCCACCCACCCAAGACCTTTGGACCCTATTTTCTGTGTCCATAGGTAATACATATATGCATATAAGATCTTTGTTTAATTCCTTCCTGTCCCTACCACCCCCTTCCTTCTGAGAATCATTAGTTTGTTCCATTTCCATGTCTCTGATTCTATTTTATTCACTAGTTTATTCTGTTCATTAGGTTTCCTATTCATTTATTTTGATTTTTAGGTTCAATTGTTGATAGATATGTATTTATTGTTTATATTTTTATTTATTTTTTCACTCTTCTTCTTCTCTTCTCCTCCTCCTCCTCCTCCTCCTCCTCCTCCTTCTTCTTCAAGAATACTTTTCAGTATTTCATATAATACTGGTTCAGTGCCAATGAACTCCTTTAGTTTTTTCTTATCTGTGAAGCTCTTTATCTGCCCTTCCATTCTAAATAATAGCTTTTCTGGGTAGAGTAATCTTGTTTGTAGGTCCTTGCTATTCATCACTTTGAGTGTTTCTTGCGATTCCTTTTTGGCCTGTGTAGTTTCTGTTGAGAAATAAGCTGACAGTCCTGTGGGCACTCTCTTGTAGGTAACTAACTGATTTTTTCTTGCTGCTTTTAAGATTCTCTTATTGTCTTTAGCCTTTGGCATTTTAATTATGATATATCTTGGTGGGGTCCTCTTTGGGTTTCTCTTGTCTGGGACTCTGTGCTTCCTGCACTTATAAGTCTATTTCTTTCACCAGGTAGGGGAAGTTTTCTGTCATTATTTCTTTAAATAGGTTTTCAGTATCTTGCTCTCTCTCCTTCTGGCATGTTCTCAATGTGAATGTTGGTAAACTTGAAGTTGTCCCAGATCCTCCTTTCACTATCTTTATATTTTTGGATTCTTTTTCCTTTTTGTTCTTCTGTTAGTTGTTTTATGCTTCCTCATATTTCATGTCATTGATTTGATTCTCAGAATCCTCTACTGTACTGTTGAATCCCTGTATATTATTCTTTATTGCAGTCAGTGTTTGCTTAATTTCTGACTGGTCCTTTTCATATTTTTGGCATTCTCACTAAGATCCTTATAAGTATTACCAAATTCCTTTGAGGTCTCAAGAAGATTCTTCAGTAACCTTATAACTGTAGTTTTGAAATATATATCCAGTAGTTTGCTTTCTTCCATTTCTTTCATTTGTGACATGTTTCTTTGTCTCTGCATTTTAGCTGCTTCACTGTGTTTATTTCTATGTATCAGGTAGAGCTGCTATGTCTTCTTGAGTTGATAGAGTGGCCTTTTGTAGTAGGTGTACTAGAGGGTCCTGTGGCTTAACTTCTTCAGTCACTTGAGCTGGTAGCTTTAGATGAGCCCCTTTGTGGGCTGTGTGCAGTATTGTTGTGGTTGAGACTTGATTGCTGTTGGTGTCACTGGGAGGAATTGACCTTCAGGCCAATTGGCTGTGAGGACCAGCTGTGACTACAGTGGGAGAGCTATTGTGTATAAGATACCCCATATGGAGCAGGACTTGCTTCAGTGGGGCTTTGGTACTCAATGAGTCTTCCCCTTGAGTGTGTTGCTTATGGATGTGCAGAGTTGTAATCTGGTATGGTTTGACACTGACCAATTGGTCTCCAGAGAGTTACAAAGTCAGCCACTGACTGGGACCACCTGTCAGGAGCTACAGAGAGATCTGCAGATTCCTTCTATTTGTATCACATTTGGAAGTACCCAGGCAAGGCCTAGCTGTAAAACAAGGCAGGCTGATGCTAGTATTAGGTCTTGGGCCTTTTAGGTTTGGAGCTCCCTGACCCAGCTGTAGCTTGTTTCAGAGATTTTAGCAAAGTCTGAAGCCTGCGCAAGAATAGACTAATCATATGCAAAAGCTGCTGGTTTGGTAGATCTGCAAATTGGATGTGACAGAGTCTCAGGGAATCACCAGGGTGGAGCAAACAGAAATGACTGCCAGTCAGCCCTGTGTCTAGGGCAGTCCCAGCAGGGGAATAATGATCTTTGCAAGCACCTCTGTCTGGGAAAAAGCTGTCCCTCCATTCCTGTGTGATGCCAGGCAATCCAGTTCCTCCTCATATGTGTCTGGGTCCCCCAAAGCTTCAATCTGGTGCTAGAGCTGAGAGGCAGTGGGACTGTGTAAGTTCAGTTCATGTGCTGGCCCTTTAAGAGGATCAGCTATGTCCAGCAGTCTCTGTGTCACTGTGCCCCAATCCCCACTGGTTTTTATAGTCTTTGGTTATGGGGACTTTTCTTCCCAGTTCTGGGAGCCAGGCTTGGTGTCTAGTTTGGGACTAAGGCCCCTTGCTCCTCATGGAAGGAGGCCTCCTCAGAGAGGATCTTCTCTCAGACTAAAAAGGCAGCATATGTGGGTGCCAGTCCAGTCTGGTCTGTACCTCTGTCCCTCCTACCAGTATCAATGTACTTTCTTCTTTACTTCTCTAATTTTAGGACTTGCTTTCAGTTGGTTCTGGATGATGCTTGTTCTGTATTTTAGTTGTAATTTTGATGTGGTTGAGGGAGACAGTGAGTACAGGTGTTTAGCTCTGCCACCGTCTTGGTTCTCCTCTCAACTTACATTTCTTAAACATTCATTGTCAAGGTTTCAGGTAGCTTTTAATGCTTTTTGCAGGCTCAGCACAAGTTAGCTCATACATAATCCTTATTGCATGGGCTCTTTCTATTATTCAAAAGAGCATTTGGAATGGGAGAAAGTAAAAAAGGATATTACAGAGGCAATTAACACATTTTAATTAACAAAACCAGTAAGTCATTTTAAAATTACCTCTGTAATATTTTCATTCTAAAATAGTCTTAGAGCTTCAGCTAAGATTAGTATACCACTGCTGATAAAAACACACCAGTATAAATCACACTGTGAGACACATTGAGTCCCACTGCTTTACCAAACAAACTAAATCACAATCTCAGCATGAGAACCTGGCATAATATTTTGAGATATACAGGTCAACATTCTTGTCAGTGCCTCCTTCTTTCTATTTATCCACTCCACATTCAATTGCAATCTGAGGTCTACTTCCATCGCTTTACCAAAAGTCTTTCGTTTAAAGTATTAATTTACATTGTCAAACTTAACAGGCATCTTATACACTAAATACAAAGTATATGCCACTTTTATATTATCAATCACTTATTCTCATGACTTCAGCTTCAATCTGAGTGTTCATGATTCCAAAACCTATAGTTCTAACTCAGTTTCCTATAGTGGCACTTAACAACAACAACAAAATGCTTATATATTTAATAAGCATTTACTGAACATTCACTATTACTCAGACATCCCATAAGCTTCTTAGACTCTAATTAATTATGTTTATTTTTCCTCCTTTTCTCACTCACTTTCCAAACAACAACAACAACAAAAAAAACACACAACAACAACAACAACAAAAAAAAAAACAACCCAGCAACAACAACGAAAATAAAAAACAAACATGGGAACACAACACAATCCATTTCCCAACACAGAAACTTAGGGTAATTTTTCTTGGTTCCTTGCTCTTATTACCAAACACAATTGATTATTAAATCATACATATTCTAACTTGTTAGTACTTCTATAATCTATGTATTTTCCTTATTTTCAATGCTCCAAATAATAAATTATATTTTTAAATTTCAAAATTTGAATAACAGAGAAATCAGATGCTTATTCTGATTTTGTGTGTGTGTTTCTTATTTTTGTTTTTAATTTTTTCAACTACTTTCTAACTAATCTCCAAAGGCTTAAGCCTCAGATGCCTCCTATCCTTTCTAAACAGTCACTGCATTAAATTCTTTAAAGCAGCAATTGCCAACCTTGCAGACCTTATGGACCATCAGTGGTCCATGGACCACCAGTTGGTAACTGCTGCTCCAAAGGTTTCCTTAAACCAGCATCACCAGTCTTTCAGACTCATAGACCACTAGTGGTCTGCAGACCACCCGTTGGCAACTGCTGCTTTAAAGTCTCTCAGATTTCATGATGGGATAATTTGTTTTTCTGATACATTAATATGTGTTTCATAAAAAAATTAACATTTTTCCTCTTATATGTAAAGTATATGTGCTAGAAAACTACTATTATTATGCTATAATTGATTTGGGGAAATGGCTTTCTAGTGTAGAAAACATTAGGAAATTGCATAGGAATTCATTTTAAGTATGAAATTTCTGCTCTGAAGGCCAAAACAGCAATGTCTTATTAGTTGTTATACAGTGGTACCTTGAGATACGAGTGCCCTAACATACGAGATTTTTGAGATACGAGCTGTCGAGCGAGCCATTTTTGCTTTGAAATTTGAGCAACATTTTGAGATAGGAGTAATAGTGTGGATCAGCCAGCTGCACACGACCAACCAGTTTACCACAACTCGAGCGTCTCATAGTTTCCCACGCCTCAAGGTTACGGAACGAATTAAACTCATATCTCGAGGTACCACTGTATATCACATTGCCTATTTGGTTATAACTGCTTATATTATGCATTTTAATATTTCAAAAATATTTTTGATATTTAGAGTTTATCTATATACTAGGGGCCCAATGCACAAAATTTGTGCACTGGGGAGGGGTACCTCAGCTCAGCCTGCTCCCTCTCACATAGTTGGAGCCCTAAAGGGATGTCCTACTGATGGCTTAGGCCTGCTCCCTGTTGGAGGAGTCTGGCCTCCCTTTGTGGGAGGTGTTGGGGCTGATCAGGGAAAGGCACCAGCTCCATCACCCCACTACTGCAGTCACTGCTAGTCACCACAACCACCAAAGTATTTTCATCAACATGGACTCCAGTCCCTTCACCATGAAAAAATGACAACTTTCTTTAGGGATTTTCTAGATGTGCCTTTCATAAGATATAACATTTCTCTCTTTATTTTGCTTTTTATCCTCACCTGAGGATATGTTCCATTGATTTTTTTTTCCTTCCCTCCAATCCCAGGTTTGGCCTCTTCTCAAGCGTACAGCCTCCACAACAGACTGTAGGCTTGGGAAGCAGGTATCACTGTCCCCCAAGCCTAAATTCTCCACAGAACGGCTGCCATCTTTAGTGATTAATTTGCATACTCACTCTGATTGGCTGTGAAAATAGCAGAGGTATGGTCAATTTACATGTTTTTCTATTATTAGGAAAGATATAAAAGCCCAGAGACTGGAACAGTGGAACAACCAGAATGACTAGTAGCAATGATGTGCACTGAGGCAGCCAACCAGTCTGATCCAGGCCTTGATCAAACCCCTGCCCCTGGCTGCCCCCACCCCTGATTGGTCCCCAACACCCTGATTGGGGGGTGGGACTGGCCAGCCAACTGCCTGCAGCCCCTCTCTCCTGCTCGCCTAGCCCGATTGGCTCCCATCAAAGCGGGCTGCCTGGACTCCACCTGTTTATGAATTCATGCACTGGGCCTCTAGTTTTATATAAAATAAAATTTTTATTTTTCAGAATAATTAGTTCTAATGGCCATTTTTGCTGTCTTTTATAATACAAACATGCATATTATCCCAGATGTGGTTTTTCTTCAATATATTATTTTTGAAATATTGCTATGACAAATGAGTTTTGCAATATTGGCTAACAATATGGAATTCAAAGGTTCTTCATTCTTCATTAGCCTTCTGGAATAGTTACACTTCTCACACTTTCCAATTTCAATATTTCATTTTTTTATTCTCTTCCTTTTTTGCCTGTGACATTCTCTCCACTTAGTACTCTTGGGTTGCTTAAGTCTAATTTGGTTCCAGTTCAAAAGTCAAAAGTTTCAAGAACTAATAAGTGTCAATATTTTAGTTCCAGTCCAAGTTCAAAGATCAGAGAAGAACAATCTTCCATCTCCTTCAGTAAGGCAGAAATTCTACATTCACTCAGTTGTTTTGTTTTATTTAAGGCTTAAATTGATTGGATGGGTCACCAGCATTAGGGAGCATAGCCTGCTTTACTCAGTCTACTGATTCAAATGTTAATCTCATTCTGAAAAACCCTCACAGACATACCTAGAATAATTTTTGTCCAAATAATGTTTGGCAGTATCTCCTGGTTTAGTCCAGCTGACATAAAATTGTAACCGTAACACTAATTTTTAGTGAAGGAGCTGAGATGAGGTAAAGGAAAAATAATAAAAATAAACAAATTAAATAATAAATTACATATTTACGTTTCAAAAATTGAATAACAATTTAGCAACTTGAAATTTTACCCAAGATGAATTGGTCTCATTTTTGAGAAATCTTCTTTAGCAATTTTGCTTCTTTTAAATTATTCATTTTATTATTTCATTGATTCTATTTGAAATATCTAAATTTTGGAAAAATATGTCATATTATTAGTTGGTTATTGCTTGAGTTGCTATGAACATTTCCAAATACTGTATCTATTTTTTCAGAAGACAAGAGAAACTCAAGTATGGCCAGAAGAGTTAAGGGTTATATTTTTAGCACATAGTTGATGGCATGTGCTTTGTAAAATTCCAGTCTGCATTCCCAGACCAAACATTTGAACATAAACTGTGTTATATTAATTCATCTCACAGAAGTCTTGCTCTCTGCAAGGCATGATTTGTAGGTGTAGGTGTACTTGTTTATTGGCTGAGTATCCCTCTGAGATTCATAGGGCAAAGGTCATGTCTCTTTTGTTCATTTTCATATATCAAGCACCTGGCACAGTCCCTGGCATGTAATAGGAACTCTCTAAATATTTGTTGAATGACCAAAAGGATAGGATGAATTAAACATTGTCTAGATGTCCTGACTCCTATTTCTCCTCGAGAGCAAAAAACATAAGCCAGTAACAGCACATCTAACTCTAATTCATTTCAGCCATTTGATTTAGAGTTTAGACTGGCTTGCTTCTTGCTATATAGATCCCAAGCAACTGAAAATCTACCAAGTGAGTGTTGTACATAAAGTACTGTAATATAAGACATAAGAACAAACGTAAAAAAATCAAACAAAAGAAACATATAAAAGAGAGAGTAATAGATCCTGACAATGTCTATAAAATCTCATGATGACTATTAACATGATCCTAGGAATGTCTTGCTTTATAATTTGATGAAGTGTAATGCTATCATCATTTGTGTTACTGCCCTGTTACCTGGGAGCAAACAAATATGCAACACTACAAATTGAATGGCAATAGAATTCTTCTCATTTTTAATTTCATTTTTATTTTAATTATACATATAAATTCACACATACTGATAAATTAATAAATCAATTTACTTTATAGGATGTGATTATATGAATTATATGACATAAAAATCATAAAATCAGAGATATCTGATTTTATAAAAATTATAAAAAGAGACAGGCAGCATGGACCAAACATAGAACTAGGACTTTCACAATCTGTATTAAAAAAATCTTCTTGATTTGGATGATATTGGTTAATTTCTTATCTTCCCTGAATTTTCTTATTTCAAAATGGGGCTGTAAAAACAGGTTGTAAACTGGAAAGTGTACTAGTATGTGAATGTAATTATAATTATTGATCACATTAACTGATTATTGTACATAGCTTTTAATTTAACCTGATTCCTATATATTTTTAGATGTTATAATATTTATTTTCTAAATAAAGAGGTGGGGTGGGGAAAATTAAGAAAGTAATATTTTAGAAACTCATCTTAGACATTTTATATTAATAAAGGTCCAATTTGAATAAAGCAAACAACACCACCATCCCTGAAAACATGTAGTATTTTTCAGAGTTTTTCTCATCCTTACCAAAAAGGCACATAATGATAGCACTACTAGCAATAAACTAGATTATAAAACAAGTTCAACAGCATATAGAGCAGGGCAGAGATAATATAATGTAATATAGAAAGGTTAGGTCATTTTTTTTCTCTGAATTTTTATAGAGCACTATGTAGTTCTCAAAGAGCTCTTAGAATACGCCAATTCCATTTTATGGCAATTATTATAAGATTATAATTATAATCTTTTACTATGTATTAGTAGACAAATGTCTGGACCTATACAGAAAAAAAAAAGTATCTTTGGAGAAATCAGAAAAGGAAGTCGTTATCATTATCCCAATTTCAATCAAGGAATATTATGTCCCTAGTGCATTATATTTCCAGTGCACAAAATAGCAACAGTTGTTCTATCGTGCCCACACATAATTAGTTATTTCCATCTTGATATGCTGAGCAAGGTGACTTAGCTTCAAGGGTCACCTTCTATTCAAAAACCATCTTGGCTACATGTTTGCTAAAGCTATTAACTTACAGCAAACAAAGGCTGCATTCCTGTATAAATGTACAAAGTGTTGAAAAAGCTTTCAGTTTTGCAAAGTCACAATTGAGTTATTTGTATGGATGTAAACATTCATCAAAGACCACCCATCTCTCTCCATAGCACAATGCCAAACAGTTTAATGGCTGTTAAATCTGAGTACCAAGAATGCTATTTGCAGCTCTTGTGTACTTCCTTTATTGTTTGCCAAAATGTGTTCAGAATTAAGTAGAATGATAATTTAGATATGAGATTCTGATACACAGAATGGAAGTGACCCACTTTGAATAGAAGGAAGTGTAGAGATATTAGGCAAAGGCTAAAAAATACCTTTTTTTTCTTTTTCACCTCACACACTGCTCTATATAGGCATAATCTTTTAATTCAGCATTAAATATGGCAGCCATTAATATGAAATTGTTTACTTTCCTGAAATCAAAGCAACAAATCCACCTATATTATCTTCCTTCTTTTTTTCTTTGTTCTCACTGTAGTGACAACAGAGGAATTGTCCTTTTTCTATTAAAGAGCAGTTTCCACCAAAGCTCTGGGTCTCATGTCCCTTAGTTGTCACAAAATTAGCCATTCTTAACTATCCTATCTAAAGCTTATTATCAGTGTCACAGTACTAACCAAAGTTGGCATATTTTGCCTACATGTCTTTTTTCCCCATACCTAGAATTAAGTTTCATGAGGACAGAAACTGTCTAGTCAATTATTCTTTCAATAAGTTTTTCTATGAATAGAGGCTAAAGATGGGGGAAGATTCTTGTGTGTGTGTGTGTGTGTGTGTGTGTGTGTGTGTGTGTGTGTAATATATCTGAAGCAAAACTAGCACACTAGTACAGAAGTCACCTTATTCATCTTATTCAGTTAGATCTCCCACTTACTAGCTATGTGATCTTTGGCACATACCTTAAATTCTCAGTGCCTCAATTCCCTCAATTGTAGAACGTAATAATGAGTATCTATATATTAACTGTAGGACATACTTAACATTCTAAATTTATACTGAATGAACAAGAGTACATTTGATATTTCTTAAAACTACCACATAGCAGACACACACACACACACACACACACACACACACACACACACACACACAATTTGACCGTTCCTGATAAGAGATGCCTTACTCTAACCAATTCCAAGTCTCTCCTTTAAAGCATGTACGATGGTACCTCGAGATACGAGTTTAATTCCTTCCATAACCTTGTTTGTATATAAAGTTGCTCAAATCTCAAAGCAAATTTCCCCATTGAAATCAATTGAAATGCCGTTAATCCGTTCCAGCCCCCCAAATGACACCCCAGTTGTTCTTGTTACATGTTCTTGAATAAGAAAAATGTATTTATAAATGACAAATATTGTTTAAAAACCTAGTAAAAGAGAATGTAAAGGAATAAACTGGTTTTATAAAGTGTATTTACCTACTTGTTACACTCTTAATGCTACACTTTATCCCTAAACTGAATGTAACTTAACTAATCTTCACTGAACTTAATTGCTACTGGTCTTTGCATTTTTGGCCGATTTCAAAAAAAACGTGTGCAATGAGGTTTGCCTCTTCCTCCCTTTCAGAATGTTTCTGAAATGGGTGAGGCAAGTTTCATTGAACAGCTCCGATGCACGACCAGTAGCAACTTTTTCAGGGTGTTTCTTTTCCACAAAGTGTGACACCTCTCCCACATTCCTAAGATCTCCTTTATCTCACTTGTAGAGATCTCCTCCACCTCTGGCTCTTCCTTGAAACCAATTTCTTGGAGAACCTCCGCATTTTGCTGAGACTGCAACTCTTATAACTCCTCCCTGGTGAGTTCCAGAGAGTGCTCCTCGATGAGCTCATTCACATCTTTCTCATCCACCCCCAAGCCCATGGATTTTCCCAGAGACACTATCTCCTCCTCAGCTGGTACCTCGGGTTCGAATCCTTCGAATGTCCTTTTGGCTACAGTCTCAGGCCACAGCTTCTTCCATGCAGAGGTCAAAGTACTCGTTGTAACACCTAGCCAGGCCTGATCAATAATTCTGAGGCATATCACCATGTTAAAGTGGTTCTTCCAGAACTCTGGAAGGGTGAGGTTTGTGTTCTCCGTCACCTCAAGGAAGCGCGCCAGAACAGGAGCTTGATGTACAGCTTTTGAAAATTAGAAACCACCTCCTGATCCATGAGCTGCAGGATAGGAGTGGTGTTGAGAGGAAGGTAGACAACCTTGATAAACTTGAACTCTTCGAGGAGTTCATCTTTGAGGTTCGGTGGGTGAGCAGGAGCATTGTAGAGGACAAGGAGGGCTTGCATGGTTAGGTTGTTTTCCTGTAGATATTTCTTAACAGAAGGGCCGAAAACCAGGTTTACCCCCTCCACAAAGTACTGCCTGGTGACCCATGCCTTTGGGTTTGCCCTCCACATAACTTGCAGTTTATCTTTTAAAATCTTAGGTGACTTAACGACTCTGGGGTCTTCTGAATGGTATACGAGCAGAGGCTTGATCTTGCTTGCAGTCGCCACTCGCATTGGCACACAGTGCAAGAGTTAGCCTATCCTTCATGGGTTTGTGGCCTGGCATCACCTTCTCCTCTGCTGTTATATAAGTCCTATTCGGCATCTTCTTCCAGAAAAGCCCTATCTTGTCACAGTTGAAGACTTGCTGGGGGATATATCCTTTGGCTTCTATTAGTTCGGAAAAAGTTTTGAGGTAATCTTCAACTGCCTTCACATCCGAACTTGCTGCCTCACCATGCCTGATGATGGAGTGAATGCTGGACCTTTTCCTGAAGTTATCAAACCAGCCTCTACTGGTTTTAAATGAGTCTTTAGATGCTTCATCCGTGGAAGTGCGCAGGGTCTGCTCCAGCAAATCACCGTAAATCGCTGGCGCCTTCTCGCATATTATGCCCTGTGTTAATGTATCTCCTTTAAGCTGCTTCTCCGTCACCCACACCATCAGTAGATTCTCCATCTTTTCATGGAGAGAGCTACAGAGCTTAGAAATTATTGTAACACCCTTAGCTGGCGTTATACCCTTTATCGACTCCTTCTGTTTAAGGACAGTGCATATCATTGAAGTCCTATGCCCGTACTGCCTCGCCAAGTCAGTCACTAGCACACCTTGCTCATATTTTTCTGATTTCACGCTTTAATTCAATAGACATCATCCTCTTCTGAGCACTGACCTTTCCACTCGCTTTCTTTGGACCCATGGTTATAAAAAGAAATGTGATAAAATATGTAAATGCACAAAAGATGCTTCAACAATGAGGTAAACAAGCACACTGACTGAGGCGTGGGAAACCATGAGATGCTCGAGTCTCGGTAAACTGGTGGGTCATATCTCAAATGTTGCTCGTATTTCAAAGCAAAAAATCGCTTGCTCAATGGCTCGTATCTCAAAAGTCTCGTGTGTTAAGGCACTTGTATCTCGAGGTTAGTAGCAGTTTTCTGAAAGCATGCTTAACATTTGTTACTCAAGAACAGATATAGCTTTCCCATCATCTGCATTAAATCCCTTATATTTCTACCTGTATTTTAAGACCCTCTCAAATTTGTGATTACTCTAATTCATAATCTTTAATTTCCTTTTATGCAACTTGGTATTTTCACTATCCCACCTATATAATGTTCTTACTATACCACTAGCTTACCTGTATTTTCTTCTCAGGTCTGTTCTGTGGAAATATTGGTCATCTTTCTCTAACAGCTCTTATTCTTTGTGATCACTAAGAAATAGGAATTCCTTATTTACAACAGCAATACCCACCATTGAGTAAGTATAATGATCAGGATATAGGTTAATCCAGAGATTCAAAAAATGAGAGTCAATATTATGGAAAACAGTTGGCAATTTCTCAAAAATTAAGTTTAAAATTACCATATGACCCAGCAATTTCACTTCTAAGTATATACCCAAAATAATTCAAAAGAACTCAATAAATAGGTATTCAAACAAATACTTGTATAGAAATGTTCATTGAAGCACTATTAATAATAGCAAAAACTTGAAAGACAAGTCAAATGCTCACCAATAGATGAAATGAATAAGTACAATGTAGTACACACACACACACACACACACACACACACACAAATGACTCATAAAAAGAAATGAAGTACATGCCATAATGTGGATAAAACTCAAAAACATTATACTCAGTGAAATAATTCAGACACATAAGGTTGTGTTGAAATATGTAGAATGAGTAAGCGAGGTGCTGATAAGCTGAAAGCAGATTGGTTGTTGCCAATTAAAATGTTTTGCCACTAGACAGAGGGAGTGGCTGCACAACAGTGTGTGCTAAATGCCACTGAATTGACACTTTAAAATGGTTCATTTTATGTTATATAACTCTCTCCCCCCCAATAAAAGGTATCTCTGTCACTTAACACTTTTGAGATAGACAGGTGTTCAGGGCAGGTAAGTGACTCAGCTTGATGAGGTGTTTCAAGACTATTCTTAAGATGCCATTTATTTCAAGACTATTCTTAAGATGCATAGTTCAAGTTGATTGATTAGCATCATTTTTCTGTCCCAACCTTCAAAAAGGGGAAAATGAAAGCAGTGAAGGCGAACACTTTCCTCTTTGAAAGACATAACCAACACAGTTGCATATACACATCACTGCTGCTTATATCTCACTGACTGGAGCTCAGTCGTATAGCCATAACTAATCGCAAGGGAGACCACACAAAGTAATATGTGTTAGACTTCCCATTTAAAATTCAGGATATTTTATTACCAAAATATAGGAGAGAATGGATAATGAAAAACAATTAGCAGTTTCTGTAGCAGAGGGGATTGATAAATATTTTGCTACAAAGTAAAAGCTGATGCTTTCAGTTTAGAAAATAATAATCCAAAGTTATATAACCAACAGATTTGTTTTAGTCTTATTTATAGTATAAGACTTCTTGTCAAGGCCATGACACATATCAAAACTATTTCTCACCAAAACTAGTTTGGCTCAGTGGATAGAGCATCGGCCTGCGGACTGAAAAGTCTCAGGTTCAATTCCGGTCAAGGGCACATACCTTGGTTGCAGGCACATCCTCAGTCAGGGGCATGAAGGAGGAAGCTGATTGATGTTTCTCTTTCATCGATGTTTCTAACTCTCTATCCCTCTCCATTCCTCTTGTTGTGCCCGGAGTCCAGGGTCCCCAATAATCAACCACTAAAGAGCCTTTTTTGATGCAAAAGCAAAGAGTCTTTATTCAAACCCGGGTTTGGCTCCCAGCCTCTTTCTGGCGCAGCAGCCAGAGGAGAGAGCATGCCCGGGAAGAACAATCAGTTATATGGGGTTAGGATATTGGGCAGGTTTAGGGAAGTGACTAGGGTTACAGAGATTGGTTGCTGCGTTCCTGGAGCTTCATTGGTCCATTAGGGCGGTCGGTGGTCCAGGAAGTTAGGACATGGCTGGCACACCTGTGGCCACTCCCAGAAAAGGGAGGGGGTTTAGGCAGGGGGCCCAGCCTTATAAGACAAGATGGAGGACAGTTCGTTTCTGCTTTGTTCTTTCACTCTCTGTAAAAAAAAAAAAAATCAATAAAATATATTTAAAAAACAAACTACTTCTCACTAATGTAGAATTATAACAGTAGAAAATTCCCTATTTCTCTCACACAGAGAGAAAAGCCATTTATATCTGTTGGTTGAAATAAGAAGCATAATCCATTTTCTAGATACTTTTATTAGTATAGAATAGATTAGAATCTAGTGGCCAGAAACAATGTTTCCATTAAATATGACTACTCAAAGAATGTGTTTGTTATTTCTCCCCAGTGACTCTCCAAAACTATCCAGAACCATCTCCAGAATCAACTCCACAAAAAAAGCAAGAAAATAAATAAAAAACACAAAACAAGAGATAAGACATTAGAGCCTTTAGTGCCAAGATTTGATTTACAAGGTACAAATGCTATGGATTTAGAACCAATCTCCTTTATCTTACTTCCAATTAAATTTCTGACATACTGGGCCCCTGATATTTGTTCACTCCAGGCTTCTGGTTTTCCTTTTGAACATTTAAAGTTGAAAATGTATAAATATAATAGAAGCAATAAAAACCAAGGTATCCAGTTTTAGGAGCCAAACACAAGTTTGGATTTAGCCTTGACTTAAGGGCCTTTGATTGACATTTCCATTGCTAAAGTTATTCCAAGTTATTTTAAGATCCAACTAAATTTTATTTTACCTTATCTGTAGGTTATCATTCTTACAAGAAACACATCATCCTGGCAGGATCTTGATTTAAGGCTTTAAAATTCAGTGTGGCTCAAAGAGTTTTTGCAAGGTCACAACAGGTAGGTTTGTTTGATAATATAAAACCTGAAGGTGGAATGCCATCCAGTGCAGGATCTCAGCAGTGGTTAGCTACTGCATACTTATTCACAATCAGGCAATCAGGATGACTTTGGAGGCTGTCTGCTTCACAGTTTTCTCTTATGGCCAATTTCAATATTTCTTCTAGCTATATACTTCTATCTTTCTCTCTAGTTTTAAAAGTATATATGTGTGTGTGTGTGTGTGTGTGTGTGTGTGTGTGTGTGATTAATGATCATCCTCTATATGACAGGAGGTCCTCTATAAGTACGGGAGGCAAAACTTGTACTAACTCTTTTACATTTTTGGCTCACTGTTCTTTCTCGATGCTATTTTCCATATCTCAAATGCAGCGCAAAATTATTATTTAGGAAATTACTTCTTGTCCATTTTGTTCAAATATTAAAACAAGCCTTTTTACTAAGCAGAGTTTTAAATCTGCTATGGTTTATTTTGTAATAGATATATTTTCTGTTAACACTTTTGGTGATAAGTTTTCTATCATAATTTTTTCAAATGTAAATGTTTCTAAGATAAAAGTTTTGTCTATTGCTATATCACATTATACTTAAAAAATGCATATAATATCTCTCTCTACTCAGTATTAGCCATTGAGTTCCAGTCCAAGCTTCTCCTTAAACCTATCAAATATGTACCAAGAGAATTTAAGTCTTCCTCTTCTGTGCAGTCAAGGCTGTTGCACACATTTCCTCCCTTTGTAATATGAGCTGTGTAATATACAATGAATCTCTTTCCAACCAGATTGCAATGACATTAAAAGTAGGATCTGAGCCCTGGCCGGTTTTGCTCAGTGGTTAGAGCATCGGACTGTGGACTGAAGGGTCCAGGTTTGATTCCGCTCAAGAGCATGTGCCTTGGTTGCCAGCACGTCCCCAGTGGAGATGTGCAGGAGGCAGCTGATCAATGTCTCTCTCTCATCAGTGTTTCTAACTCTATCCCTCTTCCTTCCTCTCTGTAAAAAAATCAATAAAATATATATTTTTTTAAAAAGCAGGATCTGAGGTTTTTTCTTTTTGTCTGTCTTAAAAAGTATCATATACTGCCTACTGTGATACTGAGTAGACAATCAAGAAAAATTATTTGAGCTGTATTTGGAATATTCTTCCTTATGCCAATGTATATTACTGGTGACTAGATATAAAATCCTTTATTTCTTAAAATGGATGCTTTCATCTACTATTTCTAAATACTAGCAGATTTATAAATATATAACTCTGTCATTTCCTCTGAAAGTAAAAGGTCAATTAAGATATCTATATTTTTTTATTAAAGTAATTTAGGTAATGAATTAAAGAGAGAAAGAAATACAGATATACACTTCTGACAAAATTTTACTTGTCCTCAATTTACTGTTCTCATGAAAGGCCTATTAGAAAAAGTCATTAGTACCAGGGTAGCCTCTAAAGTTACATTTTCCCCCAATCAGATAAGATTTCTCCTGTGGAAAGCGGTGGTTTCCAGTGTGATAAATAACATATCATATAAAAAAAACATCTAAAAGGATGCAACTTGGTCATTACCCTTTCAGAAAGCTCATTGGAAATAATTGAGAATATTCATGTAGAGATAATATGTGTATAATGTTTAGACAACCTAATTTCTTGCATGCATGTACATATGCCACTTACCTCTTTTTACAATAATATTGTATGAGGCATTTGTGCAAAATGTTTTCATTTATTTTCAGGATGGATGATGATCTTGTATTTTAAGCTACCTGTAATTCATATCCATATTAAAGGTTTCAAAACATTTCATGAGAATCATGCCAATATTTCATAAAACACAAAGGAAAGTTAATTATGTACACAAGCATATGTAGGTTAAAGAGTTAATAATTCATTAGACATTTTTGCTATTTATTGTGTATTGCATAGCATGGTGAATAAGAAAATACATTTGGAATCATATTGAGTTTGAACTCAAATCATATCTAGAATTGACAAGTAGTGAGATTTGAGTTGGTTTCATAAGCACTTTTTCATCCAATAATTGGTGATAATAAAATATACCTAATAAGATTATTGTGAGGATTAAGTAAATTAGCATATAGATAAGTCACTTGGCACTTAAAGGTGCAGATATTTATTTATTTACTTTTAATCCTCACTCAAAGTAATCTTTGCATTGATTTTAGAGAGGGTGGAAGAGAGTGAAAGACAGAGAGAAATAGTATTGTGAGAGAAACATGATTGGATGCCTCCTGCACATGCCCTGACAAGGGCCTGGGCTGAGAAGGAGCCTGCAACCAAGATATGTGCCTTTGACCAGATTTGAACCTTGGGACCCTTTTATTTGCAGGCCGATGCTCTATCCACTGAGCCAAATCGACTAGGGCTAAATGCAGATATTTTTATATTTCTGATAAAGCATGGTCATTGTAGAGGTCTCTGATAATGGTATGTTTTAATCAGTGGTGGGATGAGCAATAACTTCTTCTCTATTAAAAAAATGTTCTAGCCCAACTGGTGTTGTTCAGTGGTTGAACCTTGACCTATGAACCAGGAGATTATGGTTCGATTCTGGAGAGGACATTTGCCTGGATTGCAGGCTCGATCTCCAGTAGGGGGATGTTCAGGAGGGAACCAATGTATGATTTTCTCTCATCATTGATGTTTCTATCTCTCTCTCCCTCTCCCTTCTCTGAAATTAATAATATATAGTGTGTGTGTGTGTGTGTGTGTGTGTGTGTGTGTATCTTACCTGATAATAGAGAAACATGTAAATTGACCATACCTCTGCTATGCCCACAAACAATCAGAGTGAGTATGCAAACTAACCCAACAAAGAGAGAGGTTAATTTGCATATGCAGACGGGGCAGGCAGCACCATGGCCCGCTCTTGGGGGTCCGGCTCCACCACCAGACATTGCCCACAAAGTACCAGTCCATCAGGCCAGAGAGGTGGGGTGGGTAGCACCAGAATCCACCCGAGGGTTTTGTGTCCATCTCAGGCCCCAGGAGGGGCAGTGGCCTGCCTAGCCACTCCCATGGGACCCCGGGAACATTGCTGCCCCGGAGTTGCCCTGAGCCCTGGGAACATCACAGGCATGGGGTTGCTGAGAACCAGACCAGGCCTCTGGCCACAGATTCATAGCTTGGTGAAGACCAAGGGCAGGGAATCTGTCTCACCTGAAAAAAGAGAAGTTCTGCAGTTGTCCCAAGACGCAGGTGGGCCAGGCCAGGGATCAAGAGGCATGGAAGGATGCCCGGGCGGAGGGGCAAGGATCCGTAGCCCTGAGGTGGGGATTGAGGAGTGGTGCCACCTCAATGGAGGGGTGCCGCATGCAGGGTATGGGACTGACAAACGTGATTCAGACAAACTCCCAGTGCTGACCGGCCTCGCCTAGGCAGCCTTCGCACTTTAGAGGCAGTGACTCTTGCTCCTCCATTTACCAAAAGCAAGCCTTCACCACTCTGCCCCTCAGCAGAGCATGCCTTGGGCATGAGCAAAGCCTTCCACCTGCTCCAGACAAGGGGTGGGGGTGGGGGATGCGGTCAGTAAAGAATGGGGTCAGAGGACTAGGGAGAAGAAAGAGTGTGGAGTGTCCTAAATTAAAAGGTGCTTGAGATAGAGGCTCAGAAGCCCATTGAGAAGGTTTGTTTTGTTTGTCCGGCAGCTGCCCCTTAGGAAGGGCAGTGAGCATGGCTCTGAGGGCTCCCTGTGCCCTGAGTCAAGTTCCACAGCCAACTGGAATTGGCCTGTTTCCTGGTCTGTAAAATGGATTAAGCATGTCCCAGTGCCTTCACTGAGCTTTTCTTTCTTCCTTCCTTCCTTCCTTCCTTCCTTCCTTCCTTCCTTCCTTCCTTCCTTTCTTTCTTTCTTCCTTTCTTTCTTTCTTTCTTTTTTTAAATATATTTTATTGATTTTTTACAGAGAGGAAGTGAGAGGGATAGAAAGTTAGAAAGATGGATGAGAGAGAGACACCAATCAGCTGCCTCTTGTGCGCCCCCTATGGAGGTGTGCCTGCAGCCAAGGCACATGCCCTTGACCAGAATTGAACCTGGGACCTTTCAGTCCACAGACCCATGCTCTATCCACTGAGCCAAACTGGTTTGGGCACCCTCACTGAGCTTTGATGGCCAATTGAGATACTATACAAGCAAAGTAAGGGAAGAAGTGAGAAAGAAAAGGAAAGGCAAACAACACAAAAGAAAGACTGGAAGGAACCTTTAAAGCCATTGTCATTTAAATAGGGAATATAGTCAATAGTGTTGTAATGATGGTATGATGCCAGGTGGGTATTGGAAATATTAGGGAACACTTTTTAAAGTATATGATTGTCTAATCACTATTCTGTAACTAACATAAAACCTGAAACCAATACAAAATAATATTGAATGCAAAGAAATTGAAATTGGAGTGAAATTTTTATAAATTTCCAAGTTTAAATAAAGGCTGTAAAGGAAGGAAGGGGGAGATTAAAATAGTGTTATTCATTTTACCACTTTATTATCTTTTCAATACATGAAAAAGACAGTTGTTTTTATATGGTGCTTTTATACTTTTATAAGTCATTATCTTATTTTAATTTCAGGGCAACTTAAAGACAAGATAATTATTCCCTCCACTATTCAAAGAAAGGAAATCTTGGGTGTCTGGTCCCAATGATTCAATTCTCAAGCTCTTATTGTAAAGTAGGGTTAATAAAATTTTCTGTGAAGGGTCATATCTATACTAATAAAAGCCTTGGGGGTAATCAGGAAACCAGGGGAGAGTAGTTGGGGGCAATCAGGCTGGCAAGAGAGCAGGTAGGGGGCAATCAGGCAGGCAAGTGAGTGGTTAGGAGCCAGTGGTCCTGGATTGTGAGAGGGATGTCCAACTGTCCACCCCACCACTGGCTAGGACACATCTTACTGCCCATCCCTGCCAGCCTAGTTTTCCCTTACTGATCCCCTGCTGGTCTGGTTGCCCACAACTACCCCCCTGCTGGCCTAATCACTTCAACTGCCCCCCTGCTGGACTGGTCACCCCCAACTGTCCCCCCTTGGTAGGATCGGGCCTAATCAGGCAGTTGGGCATGCCTCGAGGGGTCCCAGATTGGAGAGGGTGCAGGCTGGGCTGAGGGACATCCTCCCCAGTGCAAGAATAGGGCTTTCTGTGTCCATCTTCACTGCCTTGCCTACTTCCCTCCCTTTTCCCTCACCCCATCTGCTTCCCTCCAGTCTCTGCCACCCCGCCTGCTTCCTCCTGTTTTCACCACCCCACCTGCTTCCCTCCTATCTCTACCACCCCACCTTCTTCCCTCCCTTCTCCATCACCCCACCTTCTTCCCTCCTGTCTCTGCCATTCTTGTTTTCCTACCATCTCAGCCACCCCACTTGGTTCTCTGCAGCTTCACTCCCTTCTGCAGCACTTGGCTTCCTTCTACGCCAGTGGTTCTCACCTTTTTTAATGCTGTGACCTTCTAATACAGTTCCTCATGTTGTGGTGACCCCCAATATTTCGTTGCTACTTCATAACTATAATTTTGCTACTGTTAATGAATCATAATGTAAATATATGTTTTTTGATTGTCTTAGGCGACCTTGCTAGCAGTTTTCAACCTGTGGGTCGTGACTCACAAGTTGAGAACCGTTGCTGTGGATATTTACATTATCTGCTGGCTCATACTGCTAACCTGCCTGCTAGTCTGATCACCCCTAACCATCTCTGCATGCTGGCCTGATCGCGCCTAACTGCCTCCTACTGCCGGCCTGGTTCCCCCTAAACTGCCCCCCATCACTGGTCAGGACACCCCTAACTGCCCCACCCTGCCAGCCTGGTCTTCCCTTACTGCCCCCCCTTCTGGCCTGGTTGCCCTCAACTGTCCCCCCCACCTCCCAATGGCCTGGTCCCCTCCAACTGTACTCCCTGCAGGTCTGGTCCTCCCCAACTGCCCCACCTACTGGCTTCACCACTCACACACACCCCTTTCCCTCAACCCCCGCCCCCCGCCAGCCTTGTTGCCCCATGCAGCCTGCTGTTTGGTTGTTACTATGCATTTTAACCTTTTATTAGTATGTATATGTATATGTATATGTATATGTATATGTATATGTATATGTATATGTATATGTATATGTATATGTATACATATATATATTAAATGTTCTAAAATTGACAAATGTTTTTTTTTCTTTTTTATCTATACAAATTTAAAATTATAATCTACACTTATACTAATTCTATTCACTCTCATTTCAAAATGCTTGTATGAATAGCAGAAAAAGCTGAGGAGATGAGGGTGGTACATGGGCTTGTGCTGTGCTCAAGGAAAGGAACTGTAAAGTAACTCCTGACTTAATGAGGACTGAGAAGAGGAATAAGCATATAAAGAAATAAGTCAAGTATAGGAGGGGAATTCCTTTCCACTGAGATGGGAAAGAAAGAGGTGAGAATGGATATGGATGCTGATTAATAAATATTACATCATTATTTGACTCTATCCTTCTAATACATACCAAAAATACCACAATTTTGGACATGTAAACTCTCAAGGTGAAGACCACATATAGTTTATTGTTTCACACTTTGGATCCAAAATTTTTATGAAATTTCTGGTGGACATGAACTGGATTGAGCCTCATGGACTTTTATCTAGCCTGAACAGATTAAAAAGCTACCCTATACCCATACATGTATATTTTAGGTGCAGAGAGTCTTAAATATTTATGTGGATAAAATGAGTTGCTTATTATTTGCTAAGGAGAGTTTATGTATTGACAAGTTACTCAAACAATCTTCAAAACAGTAGATGGTAGAAGGAACCAAGAGATGCAAAGAAAGATGCAATCTAATGAAAGAAGGTTATTTTTTCAATAACCCACTAATGGACCTATGCTTTTCTAGGAAAATGTAGTCTAGTGGAAGTGCTCTTCTCACACAGGAAGTAGTCTGGATGCTTACCAATAGACATTTGAAAAGACAACGAACACAGGGAAAAGGTATCTTCCAGGAGAATGCAAGAGAATAATTTAAAAGAAGTGAATCTAAATATAGCAGTGGTTCTCATGGAGGGCAATTTTGTTCCTTTCAGTACACCTACCCTGCTCTGTGACCTATGATAATGTGTGAAAACATATTTGTCACAACTGGGACTGGGGCTGCTTCTTCGCATCAGGTCACTTGTAAAGGCCAGGGATGCTGCTAAGTCCTATAATGAATAGTCAAACCTCCTACCAAAATAATTATCCAGCCCCAAATGTCAATAGTGTTGAGCCTGAGAAACTATGTAATAGAACATGACAGTTGAATATAGTAGTTTTTAATTTGTAGTTTTAGCTGTTGAAAGCTCTCACCCCAGGCATCATTGTCTAGACCTAAGTCAATAATTTGTATGTGTATGCTTGTGTGTGTGTGTGTGTGTGTGTAGATGGTATAAAGAAGGCTATGAGCTTCAATACACACATTCTAAGCACTGGGAAATATAGTGTGACATTAGGAAACAAGAAAATATTATTATTAAGATACAATACACATGATTGAGATCATCTGTTTGATCTCATTAATTTTTTGCTATTATTATTGTACCATGACCACAAACAGCTTATTTTGCAATGTGTCTAGAGAGCTTGCAAATGTGTATTTGGCTCTAAGGGCATTCATTATCTATTATCAATTACCTATTGTTTCATTCACCTTTGTAAAATTCTCTTCTGTTTTGCCCATCATAATGCTTTCTTTCTCACTATCGTTTTAAACTTTTCTTCTCAATCTTTTTGACTTGCATATATTTTATCTGTTTTATTTTTCACCCAATTAAATATATATATATATATTTTTTTTTTACTTGGCAGAATGTTATGTTTGATTTTTCTTTTTGGTTAAATATTTTCCTTTCCATCCTCACCCGAAGCACATACAAATACACGCACACTTTTCTAAAAATTTAGTTCCAAGATTCACATTGTTATGCATGGGACAAACATTTTCCAGATTATGATTCTGTTCTACTGCCTGAAAATGTTGCAAAGAAGAGATAACTGAAACTAGACCAATCAGAAGTTTTCCTGGAATTTTTAGGATTGGAACTGATATTGAAAGTCTCCATAATCATCATAGTTAAAAACAAAAACAAAAACAAATAGAGATAAATACCCCTGATGTTTAAGTCACTGTCTTCAATTAGCAGTTTTTCTTCTGGTCTAGGCTTATTCCTATCCCTGAATATGTTAAGAAAACCCCACAAAATTATTTTTCATAATAAATTTGAATCTAATGTATATGTTGTGGAACAGAATAACTTTTTAAAAAAACATATATATATATTTTTCATTTTTTACAAAGAGGAAGGGAGAGGGATAGAAAGTCAAAAACATCAATGAGGGAGAGACATCAATCAGCCGCCTCCTGCATGACCCCATTGGGGATGTTCCTGCAACCAAGTCCATGCCCCCAACCAGAATCGAACCTGGGACCACTCAGTCTGCAGGCCAACGCTCTATCCACTAAGCCAAACCGATTTCAGCCAGAATCACTTTTTAAAAATATTTTTTCTTTATTGATTTTTAGAGAGAGGAAGGGTGAAGGATAGAGAGATAGAAACATCATTGAAAGGGAAACATCATCCATCAGCTGCCTCCTGCACATCCCCTCTTGGATATTGAGACCACAATCTGGGTATATGTCCTGATCTGGAATTTTCTCAGTTCCTGGGAGGGCATTCAACAGAATCACTTTTCAGTGGCTTGCAGTTCTTTACCCACACCTTTCCCCTAAGCAATCTATTCTGCTCTGATGCTTTATCTTGAGATAGCACATTTCAAGCCAACTGATATTTGAGTAACTTCATATCATATTCATACAATCATCATAATTCATCTACTTTCTAAAAGTTCCTCTTCCTTTTATATTTCTATTTTAGGACAATCCAATTGGTTACTTCTCCTAAGCCAGAAACTGGATTATTCTCAATAACTCCTTTCTTTTTCTTCTTCTAAACATAAATAATAGTGAAAATTTTTAAAATCAAACATTTTTAAATTCATAATGGAGAGAACACCAAATCTATACTAATAAAAGGGTAATATGCTAATTAGACCATACATCTTCTGGATGATCTTCTGGATGTTCTTCTGGAAAAAGCCATGGTGGTGAAGCCAAGGCAGAGGTAGTTAGAGGGAGCAGGCTAGGAGGGAAGAACAGTTAGGGAGATTAGACTGGCAGGCAGAGGCTGTTAGGGGAGATCAGGCAGGTGAGTGATTAGGGCCTAAATTGGCAGTTGGTCCCTGTGGGATCAGGCCTAAATCCCCCCAGAGGTCCTGGATTAGAGAGGCACAGGCTGGGCTGAGAAACCAGTCCCCACTCCCCCCACCCTGTGCAAGAATTTTGTACACCAGGCCTCTAGTATCTAAATAAAGACATGATTAGTATTAGCACTATCCCCCTCCTTTTTTTTTTTTTTTTTTAGCTCTGCATTGTCCCTTATCCATTGCCACCTTCACTTACACTTTTAGACCTCTGTCAGGGTTTTCCTGAGCTCTCATAACTGCTCTCCCTACCAAACCTAAGTCTTTTAGTGTTTCCTTAATTAAGCCAAAAAGTAATATTCTAAATATGCAAATCTGATGATATTCATGCCCTACTTAAAATCTCTATAATGGTCTCCATTTTCATATGTTCTTGAACATGCTGCATAAAGCATTTTGTGATCAGGTCTCAGCCTAAGTCTCCTGCCTCATGTCCTCCTACTTCAGTCATCCTACTCTACTATAATACTGAACTTCCTTTCGTTATTTATATGTATCACAAATAATATATATATATATATATATATATATATATATATATATATATATTATTGATTTTACAGAGGAAGGGAGAGGGATAGAGATAGAAACACCAGTGATGAGAAAGAATCATTGACTAGCTGCCTCCTTCACATCCTATGCTAGGAATTGAGCCCACAACCTTGGCATCGTGTCCTGACCAGGATTTGAACTGTGACTTTCTGGTTCATTCTCAATAACTCCTTTCTTTTCCTTAATCTTTGCATTTTTCATATGCTATATATTTTGTTTGGATTGATCTTTATGATTTATCCTCAATCAACTTAGTCAGTACTTTCTTGCTCCAAACCTATCACCAATTTACTTTACCCAAGAAGACAGCTATTAAATCTTTTTTTAAAATATATTTTATTGATTTTTATACAGAGAGGAAGGGAGAGTGATAGAGAATTAGAAATATTGATGAGAGAGAAATATCTATCACCTGCCTCCTGCACACCACCTATCAGGAATGTGCCACAACCAAGTTATGTGCCCTTGACCAAAATCAAGCCTAGGACATTTCAGTCTGCAGGCTGACACTCTATCTACTGAGCCAAACCAGTTTGGGCAGATATTAAATATTGTTGCTCTGTAATTTTCTGTTCTAAACACCCCTCCTCTCTCCCAGCATTATAAATTTTCTCCCTGGATTATTTCAACCACTTTATTCATGACTTCCAAAGTGAGGACATGATCCCTCTTTCTGAACATCACACACATATATTCATTCCAACTTGTATATAAAACAGCAGCTCAAGTTCAATATGTCCAAAAATGAAATTTTATTCTCCTTTAAATTGCTTCTTATCCAAGATCTCTGTTTGAGAAAATCAACAACCATTTATGAAAGAAAGAAACCTGGAAATTATCCTGGGCTATTCCTTCTCCCTCATGTACTATATCATCCTCTAAGGTGCAAGACCAGGAAGGCACCCCAGCCAACATGTATATACAACTTTCCCAATGCTATGGTTACCAATGTTGTTGCCAATATTGTTGCTGTCATTTAAATAGTGACCATTACTAATGTTATGCCCCAATTAGCACCAACACTTCCAATGCATATGTCTCAGAGAAATTGTAAAGCGACTAGAGGCCCAGTGCACAAAATTCATGCACTGAGGGGGTGGCTGTCCTTCAGCCCAGTCTGCTCCCTCTCTAATCTTGGATCCCTGGAGGGATGTCCGACTGCCCACTTATGCCCGATCTTACCTGGATTGGGCCTAAATGGTCAGTCAGACATCCCTCTCACAATCCAGAACTGCTGCCTCCCAACTACTTATTTGCCTGCCTTCCTGATTGCCCCTAACTACTTCTGCCTGCCAGCCTGATCACCCCCTAACCACTCCTCTGCCTGCTTGATTGATGCCTAACTGCTCCCCTGCCAGCCTGTTTGCACCTAACTGCCTTCCCCTGTGGGCCTGGTCACCACCAACTTCCCTCCTCTGCTGGCCTGGTGACCCATAATTACCCTCCCTTGCAGGCTTGATCAACCCCAACTGCCCTCCCTTGCAGGCCTAGTCCCTGCCAACTGCCCTCCCCTGCTGTCCATCTTGTAGTGACCATCTTGTGTCCACATGGGGGCAGGATCTTTTGACCACATGGGGGCAGTCATCTTGTGTGTTGGAGTGATGGTCAATCTGCATATTATTCTTTTAATAGGATAGAGGCCTAGACACAGGTGGTGGCCAGCTGGTTTGCCCTGAAGGGTGTCCTGGATCAGGGTGGGTGTTCCCTTGGGGCATAGGGTGGCCTGGGAGAGGGGCCTGTGGTAATTTGCAGGTCAGCCATGTCCCCCAGTCACTTAAGTGGAGGCCCTGGTATCTGGAATTTATTTATCGTTTACAATTGAAACCTTGTAGTTTGGAGTAGAGCCAAGCCTTCTGCTGGCACAGCCATTGAAACTTTGTTGCCTTAGGAGACCTAAGCTGGGTTTGCGGAAAGCTTGGCTTTCTCCATGGCCAGGGGCAACCCAAGCCTCCCTCCTGCTCTCTCTGTGGCCATAGCCATCTTGGTTGGGTTAATTTGCATACTTGCTCTGATTGGATGGTGGGTGTGGCTGGTGGATGTGGCTTGTGGGTATAGCATTGGTATGGTCAATTTGCATATCACTCTTTAATTAGATAGGACTAGTTGCCCAGTGCACAAAATTTATGCATTCAGAGCAGGGAAGGGGATCCCCCAGCCTGGCCTGTACCCTGTCACAGTGCAAGAGCCCCACAACCCATCACTCCAAAGAGGTATGCCCCACCCACCCATCTGGGGCTTCTCAATGGATTTCCCCAAAGAGGTAGACCAGATCCAGGAGAGGCCTGCAGTCTCCTAGGCCATGGCAGAGGACTGCGGACCCCTGGTGTAGGTGCCCAGATGCCTCTGCTGTGACCCCACCCTCAGCCAGGCCAAGGTGGGTGAAGACCCCCCGCTGATCCTACAGTGAAGGAGCCTCTCTGCACACCTGCAGACCCCCTGCACAGGCACGTGGAGAGGCCTCTCTGCCGTGGCACCCCCCCCCACCTTTGACACTGCAAGTCCCCATCTACCTGCACCTGCTGTGCATGCAGTCTGGTCATTACTGTGACAGAATCCCAGTCAATTTGCATATTACCCTATTATTAGTATAAATAGCTATTCTAACAGCCACTTTTAAGTTTGTTTCAGCCCCCTAACCTGAGGGTTTGTATGGGATATATCCAGATCTAACTATGTAGTCATCTCTGGACACAAACCATAGTCAGGAGCATTCCTCTCTTTGGTGTTCAATATTTGCCAATAATCCTTCAACCAATCTTGCTCTTCTTTGACCTCCTTTTTCCCTAGGATGAATTTTTACTTTTCTAGGCAGCTTGTTTATTTATTTTTTCCCCTGTAAACATACTTCTGGCTGCTCTTCACTAGATTAACACTGTGGTCGGTAAACTGCGGCTTGCAAGCCACATGTGTCTCTTTGGCCCCTTGAGTGTGGCTCTCCACAAAATACCATGGCCTGGGTGAATCTATTTTGAAGAAGTGGCATTAGAAGAAGATTAAGTTTAAAAATTTGGCTCTCAAAAGAAATTTCAATTGTTGAAACACAATTGAATCACATGTGAATCAGATAATAAATACACACCAGGCTCATGTAGTGACCACTCCACAAATATTAAGGGCTCAGTCCCACAAGACTGCCCCACTTCATGTACTAATTATGAGTCCTAGGTACTAATCTGTACTCTGATCAAGTGGCTGTAAATTGGGGCTTCCAACAATCCCCACTTAAGGTTTGATAATTTGCTATAATGACTCACAGAACTCAGTGAAACATTTTACTCATTTACATAAAGGGGCATTGCTCAGGAATGGTCAGATGGAAGAGGTAATGGGGCATTTGTGTGGAGTGTGCATGTGTGGAGCATGCTTGTCACTCTTCTAGCACTTTCTCAACACGAAAGCTTACAAAGTTTTATTATTCATAAATTTTTTAAATGCAATCTTTACCCCTCCCTTCCCTTTCTTAGAAGTCAGTGACTGGACCTAAAACTTCCAACTGTCTAATTACTTTTTCTTCCTACTGATCAGCCCCATCCTCACGCTATTTAAGATACCTATCCTATGTCTTCACCTTTAGCATAAACTTATCTGTGATCAAGAGAGGTTACTTCTGAATAATAGAAGATATTCCTCTCACTCAGAAAATTCCAAGGATCCTGTGCCAAGAACTGGGGACAAAAATCCAAATATACATTTTTATTATACAATATACATAAGGCTCCTTTTGGGATATGTTAGAAAATAACATGATATTATATCAAATTATATATGATAATTAAAGCTATGTGATATGAAAAAAATCATCTATAAAAGAACCTTAAAATCAGGTGAAATCTAATTCAAGTGAGAAGATATACAGTGGTACCTTGAGATACGAGTTTAATTCATTCTGTAACCTTGAGGCGTGGGAAACTATGGGACGCTCGAGTCTTGGTAAACTGGTGGGTCGTGTGCAGCCAGCGGATCCACGCGATTACTTGTATCTCAACTGTTGCTCGTATTTCAAAGCAAAAATAGCTCGTATCTCAAAAATCTCGTATGTTAGGGCACTCGTATCTCGAGGTACCACTATAGTCATTTGAGTCAAAAATATCTTAGACATTAGAAAAATTCTTTTCTTTCTGTTCTTAGTTGTTTTTTTAAAGATATGTACTTCCAATAATATATCATGCAGTGAAGCCCGATAAAATGAATTCACTGAAAATAAATGTATATGACATCATTTAATTAATGTTATTTATTTGAAATAATGTAGTCCTAGTTATATCATGATTACTCAGAGTGCTTATTAAATATGAAGATTCCCAGAGGCACTGGGAATCTTCCAGGTAATTCCAGGAAATATGCCAGGTAACCTGATGTGCACAAATTTTAAAAGCTGCTGATTGAAGAAACTGATAATAACAATATAGATTATATGCTGGTACAGATTTAATTAAGTTACAATGAAAATATAAACTTAAATTAGCACTGAATAAAATATAAAATGCAACTGAGGGTCAAGAAGCATTTGGCTTGGTGATAGTGTTGCTTCTGTCCAATGTTATGCCTGTTCCTTTCCCTTGGATCAAGAATTTACTTTTTGTGCCAGCTAAAACTTTTAATGATTGTAATAACTTTCTAGAGGTATTAGTCAAATGTTTAAATCAACTCTTGGTTAAAACTGCATGAGGCAAGCTTGAGGAGTACAGTTGTGGCTGCCCACATGTCACAATAAATAAGTCCAGCTTAAGGGCAAGGATAAAAAAGGGAAAAGCAAATTCATGAAGCCACCACTGCAGCTATGACAGGAGGTTGAAAATTTGCACTTTTTTGATTAGTAACTTTATTTAACATAAAAAATGCAGTTTTGAGGAGAAACCAAGACGGTGGCATAGGTAAACACCTAAACTGCTGCTGTACACAACAATTTCAAAACTACAACTAAAAGACAAAATGGACATCATTCAGAACCATAGGAAGGCTGGCTAAGTGGAAATTATACAACTAGAAGGAAAGAGAAAAGCACACTGAGACGCAAAGGAGCTGCAAGAGGCAGAGGTACCAAGGTGTGTGTGTGGAGAGGACAAGTAACTGAGTATGTGCTTGGCTTTTTCAAACGGGAGAGAGACAGAAGCTCCCTACTACACTGAACGCCAGTTCTGGGAGAGACTCTGGGGACTCAGACTCATTCTGGGAGAAACTGGACTGTCTGGCAGCAAGCCAAACTTGAGGGCAGCTTTCTCTCAGAGGTGCTTGCAGCAATTATCATGGGACACTGAGACACAGAAGCCTATTAGAGAAGGTCTGATAGAAAACTAACGCCATCTGCTCCACCCTGAGACTCTGCCCCATCTAACCTGAGCACAGAGGCTTTTGCAAGTCATGTCTCATAAGGGTGTCTCCAGCACAGAAGTTCTCCTGGCGTAGACATAGCTGATCCTCAGAGCCAATTGGCCTGGAGGTCAATTCCTCCCAGTGTTACCAACAACAATCAAGGCTTAACTACAATAAGACTGTGCACACATCCATAAAGGGGTGCACCAAGAGTGTCCACCTCAGATAATGGGGGAGGCTGAACCACTGGGGCCTATAGGACACCTAGCACACAAAGCCACTCTAGCAACTCAGGGAAGCAGCCAAAATGTGGAGACAAAGAAAAAGATAAAAAATGAGTGAAATGGAGGAAAGCAAACAACTGAGTATAGAGTTCAAAACCAGTTATAAGATTTTTCAAGAATTGTCTAAAGAAGGCTGATTAATTTAGTGAGACCCTCGAGGATATGAAAAAGGACCAATTAGAAATTAAGCATACACTGACTGAAATAAAAAATATTATACAGAAATCTAACAGCAGACTAGAGGATCACAAGAATCAAGTTAAATATCTGAAATACAAAGAAGCAGAAAACACTCAACTAGAAAAGAAAAAAAAAGATTAAAAAATATGAAGATAGTGTAAGGAGCCTCTGGAACAACTTCAAGGATACCAACATCAGAATTATGGGGGTGCCAGAAAAAGAAACAGAGCAAGATACTGAAAACCTATTTGAAGAAATAATGACCGAAAACTTACTCCACCTGGTGAAAGAAATAGATTTACCAGTCCAGGAAGCTCACAGAACCCCAAACAAAAGGAATCCAAAGAGGACCACACCAAGACACATCATAATTAAAATTCCAAGAGCAAAAGACAAAGAGAGAATATTAAAAACAGCAAAAGAAAAACAGTTAGTTACCTACAAGGGAACACCCATATGACTGTCAGCTGATTTCTCAATAAGAAACTATGCAGACAAGAAGGGAGTGGCAAGAAATATTCAAAGTGATAAATAGCAAGAACCTACAACCAAGATTACTCTACCCAGCAAAGCTATCATTTAAAATTGAATGTCAGATAAAGAGTTTCACAGATAAGAAAAAGTTAAAAAAGTTCTCACCACCAAACCAGTATTATATGAAATGCTGAAAGGTATTCTTTAAGAAGAGGAAGAAGAAGAAAAGGGGAAAGATAAAAATTATGAACAAATACATATCTATCAACAAGTGAATCTAAAAATCAAGTGAATAAAAAAATCTGATGAACAGAATAAACTGATGAATTAATAGAATCAGGGGCACAGAAATGAAGTGGACTGACAATTCTCGGCGGGGTGGTGGGTGATGTTATGGGTTGTGCAGGAAGAGACAGGACAAAAATCATACACCTATGGATGAGGACAATTAGGACAGTAAATGGAGAGGATGGAGTGGGAAACAGGTGGAGGGGAGTTATGAAGGGAAAAAGAGGAACAATTTAATAATCTTTATAAAAAAGATTTATTAAATTAAGAAATGCATGAGGCAATCCAGATGAGATAGTGAATAGAAGTGCTTTGTTAATAACTTTCACCTTTGTTTTTGTTGTTGTTATTTTTTAAGAAAATTCTTTGGTATAAAATATAGAATAGTAATATTATTTTTCTATGAAAGAAACCTAGTTAATACAACCTTAACCAGTTTCAATCTGTACAGTATTCTCTCTCTCTTTTTTTATTTAATGAAGCATCCTTTTTCCTAGCTTCAAATTTTAAAATTTAAAATGCATAAGAAAAAATTTTTTAATCTTCTTTCCCGTTGCAATACAGAACACTTACCTGACTCACACTTAGAGAGTATATGGATTACACAGCGAAGCAACTCTTTTCCTTCTTTATTGGATATCAGTGTAGGTTCTAATGAGCTCACCCTCCTGGAGAGCATTTTAATGGCTTTCCCAAATTCCCTTGATGACCTTATTTATGCTGTTTTGATACAGTATACAGGACTTCCATAGCAATTAGCATTCAAATGGACCACTGATATTCCTTTTACTGAGTGGGTTTCTACTTCCCAGCTCAGAAATGGAACCCAATGAGTTAGAGCTTGTAACAATGAAGATGTATTAACAATTCAAATCCTAAATTAAATAATACAAGATAGAATATGCCAAAGGGTAGCATTATCCATGTCACAAACTTGTTAAACCAACAAAAAGAAGCCAAATAATAGAGAGGCAAATTTTCATGGTTAATGGTCTATCAGCAAATGTGAGTATCAAGAAAATTACATGCTATATATAATTCAACATGATATCAAATAATGGAATATGGTGATATTTAGGCTTAAAACTTTGCAATGTCTTTAACCACTATTTATATTGTTTTCTACATAGTCATTGATAAAACTCAAGCAAGAAAAAAAAAGTAAAACTTCAGCATGCCACATTGATAAATATGTAAGGATATTTTGGAAAAATCCCCTAGTAAGTTTATGAGGGGCGGGCAATTATCACAGACTGATCTTGAAATCCAAGTGTTTTTGCCAACTCCTTATAATCTACCATAGCATCTAAAAGCATCTAACATTTTATATGAGAATATTATTAGTCATTGATCCCCTGCAAAATCTCATGAAATCCTTCTCAGTGCAATCCTTAGAGAAATGCCTGTCTATTTAGATAAATAAGTAATAATACTTTATTTTAATCATTAAATTTAAAAGATGGAACAAATAAAAGTGGAATGATTTTGCACCTCAAGTCTTTTATAATTCATATATTTATATATATTATTTATTGATCTAATTATAACTTTCCTTTATTGCTGCAGAAGACTGAAGAAACTCAAGTGACACTTAGAGAAATTGAATTACACAGCTTTATTATGTCAGAGGTCTCAAAGGAGTGGTTTCCAGAATCTGAGCAAACCAATATGGTGGAAGCCCTTCTTTTATCCCCTTTTGGTTTCTTTGTCTCCTAAATATGGATGGGGACTTCTGGAGCTTTTGTGTGCCAAAAAGCCCCAGGGGTTGGGATGGGGGGGTCTTGAGATCACATCTAAGGGCTTGGTCTGGCACCAGCACTGATAACCCCCTTTTTGGGGTTGTACATTGTTCATGGTTTATGGCCTCTGTAAAATATGAGCATTTAGGTAACAGGTCTTGCAAGACCAGATTGTGGAGGAAAAGGGCAGTGTCTTATAGGTTATCAAGAATGTACATTAGGTTACTGCACAGATTCAGATTGCTAGCCCCCCAAACATTAGGTTTACATTGGAATTAGCCTTTTAGCCTTCTCATTATTTCTGAGTCTATCTCCATACTGAATGATTAAAAATTAATGAAGTAATAAAGAACTTGAATTGAAAAAAATAAAGAAAACTAATTTTACCGAAGATCTCTCTCTCTCTCTCAACACTTACAAAATAAAAATAAAAAAATAAAAGAATAGCAGCTTAGTGAGCAATAATTTACCAGATTTGTAAAAGAAAAAAATAGTCATCATTATTCATATCTATAAATGAATGGGCAAGCAGAGAAAAATTAAACACACAGTATTTTATTTAAGAAATAGCTTGCTACATTTATGCTCTACACAAATAGCATGAATATATTTGTAGCACAATTAACCAAATACCCTCGAGCCTACTTTTCTGCTCATGGCTTTAGGTTGGTTAATGTGAAACTTAATTTGTGCTGCTTTTCTCAAGTTTAGGAAAGTGTGAAATATACTATACATTTGATTTACCCAACTTACAGCAGCATTGAATCAATGTAAAAATTTAAAAAGTAATGTGTTATAGGTTTTTTTTTTATAAAAATAGAGACTGCTATAAGAAGAGCTCTTAAAATAAAGGTAGAAATTACAGGATGACACTAAAGTTGCATTTACAAATTATTTATCTTAAATCTGGAACTCAAAAGCTTTGGAGAAGTCACCTGCCCTTAACAAAACGTTTCTTCTGTTTTCAGAATTATGTTATCTAATAGTGAATAATATATAATTGTCTAGGATCAGAGAAGCCAAAATTTGGAGTTTCTCTTCTGCATAAAAATTAACTTTCTCAATTATCTCAAGCTAAAAAAAAATATGGACCTTATATTTAGGGGATTCTGTGAAACCATTAAGTAGTCTAGTTAATTACATATCTAGTCTAGTGACATACCTAATTCATCTAAAAAGCAGTAGTGGCATATAAACAAGTTTTAAACACACAGCAATTGGTAAGAAAAATGGGTGTGGTATACAATTTGTATTCTGAATGAGCAAGGCTATTACATTAAAATGAAATCCTACAAAAACACTTAATAGTTTAAACTTGAAAAGGAGTAATGATGTGAAAAAATATATAGGAGAAGAAGAAAATTGCATGCAATAAGGCAGAAAATAAAATTCATTGAGATTTAGGTTTATACAAACAGAGTTATCTCAAATATGTTGCAGTTTGCATTATTTTCTGTGAACTAATAACAAAGCTACAGAAATGTGCTAAGGTTGAATAACTTAATCCTACAAAATTAAAATGCATGTATGTTTGCATGGATATGTATCCATACCATTTATCTACATAATATTGAAAGCCATATTCTAACCATACACCAGCATTTAAAAGAAGTAAAAGGCAAAATAATTATAAATTTATTTTTAAAAATGACAGCAGCCTTATTAATCTATAATGATCTAAATGTTGTTGCATAAAATATACAAAATCCTTTGAAATTTAAAATGATATGCAATACAAGAGGCTATGACATATACTTTACATGGCAAAGGCAGAAAAAAATAATGTATTGTGAAAGCCAATTTAGTCTTTTATATGACTATGAAAACCCATTTGTGGGACAAATACACATGTTATTCTTTCTTTATGAAGATGATAGTATGAAACCACTTTTATGATGATGAGTTATTCATTATGGAAGCTAGTCAAGCTGGAAATAGAAACATGGTGGAAAAAATGTCTTAGTCATATTTAGAATTGCTTTATTTAAAAGGAAAGAATTTAGAGAGGGAAAAAAGAAATTCACAGTTTAAATTTTCTTTTTCTTAAGGAAATTTTATCTGCTGATTTCAGGAAAGGCTTATATTTGAGATTTTGTAACAGATGCAAACATTTCTCCATAATTTGTGGTATTGTTAGAGTAACTTTCTAGAGATTTTGAATAACACAACACTGGTATCTTTTAAAATAGTCTGGAAAACACATCCAAGAATGTAAGATAGAGAACTTTCTATCAGATGGGTAGAATAATTCCATTAATTAGAATTAAAAAAACAATGTGCTACCTCAAGATAATCAATCCTTAACGATGGCTGTATTGTACTTTTGTTGTATTCATAATTATTCATGTATTATGAAACAGTTGACATCCTATTTATTTATGTGTCTAGTAATCATGTAATTTTCTACCTTAATAAGTGAATTAAATTTTCATATCATTCATTACATGGAATTTTAGTTATCCATCTTTGCAAGACTAAGTCATATATATATATATATATATACATATATATATATATATATATATATTACATCTTCTCCAGCATGACTCGAAATTTAAAAATGTTATAACTTATCTTTACCCAAATTATAATCTTTCTTCAGAAATTAGCACTGGGTTTCACTTTCTTTATGAGACTTTAATATTTTTAGCCAACCCTGCTTTTTCTATTTCTGATAATCTAGATCACCTTGATTTAAAAAGTTTTCAGACTTTTTATTATCTTTTAGAAATACTAGGAGAAAGACTAGGGTCCAGTTTTCCAATATCATGGTAAAAAACTATATGCTCAAATAAGACTGGCAAACAAAAAGCTTTAAAAGAAAGAGACTTTTGATCGAATAAAACTTGTCAAAGAAGATCATAAAGTCAAAAGACAGACAAACTTAGGGGAATAATTTATAATGGAATGGCACAAGACTAATACCTGTAAAATATAGAGCTTAGTAATTCATGGATGACTGAAACCAAAAGTGAATAAATGTATGAAAAGATATCAAGCTTATTAAGAGTTGATGATTTACAAATGAAGTAATGAGATAATAGTATGATTATCAACCTCTATTTCCTTAACTTGACTAATTTTTTCTTCATAGCACTTAACGTCATCTGACCTATATTTGCTTTTTTACCTATTAATTATTTGTGTCCTTCTCCTAGAATATAAGCTCTATTAAAAGATGTCATGTGTCTTTTGTTTACTGATTTAATATAGTATTTATAGCAGTTGTGATATACAGAAAGAATAGAACAAATATAAATATAAATTATTACTTTATTCTCACTGGTAAAATTGAAACAAAAAATAATTCTATCTATTGCTGACTAGAATGTGGGGAAAGTAATAGTCTTCACATTGCTAGAAAAAAAAAAGTGAATTAGTATAGTCATTTTGGAGAGCAATTTTATAATAGCTGTTAAAATGAGACACCAGGATCTAGCTCCTGGATTTCTGTCCTAGAGAAATGAAAGTACTGGTATGTGAGAATGTCTAGAAAAGGTCTGCATAATGCAGTACTATTGCTAAGTACAAAATGCAGAAAGAAAGAAAAAGATGAATGGTTACCAACCGGGAAAAGGAGTAAATTTCTGTACACTGATGTTATGAAACTTTTTGCTGACAAAAACAAACAAAAATGAGTCTAAGCTTTACTAGTTGATTTGGAAGCATTTCTACTAATATTGATTGGGGGCGAGGGAGCAGGAAAACAAGACTATATCATTCATTTTAAAATGACCCCAAACTATATTGTACCTGCACATGTTTGTGTATGGTTACATGAGCCTGGGAGAAATGCAACATCAGCAATAGTTAACCTGGGTTATGTATGACGATCGTGTTATGAGAAAATAAGGTAAGAATGAATAAGGGAGTGGCAGGCATAATAAGAATAAATTTTAAAAGAACATGCTAAAATCAGTATTGATTCATTATTAAGTTGATATATTTATATCAAATTATACATGTAAATACATAGAAATGTAAAATGAATGAAAAAAACCTCATGGAAGATAGATATTCAGTAAATAGGATTTAAAAAGAAAAAGTTATAAAAAAGAATGTCAGAGGGAATGTCTAGGGAAGCAGACACGCTCAGAACTTAGCTATTGTCTATTACCTTACAGCAAAAATCCAGTTTCACATTTGAGCTATAGTCCCATCTTTAATTTTTTTTTACTACAAGTATTTTTCAAGTGGTATTTTAAGCATGGTGTTTCCATCTTCTGTCATCCAGCTGTCTGCAAACTTCTTTGCAATCTGAGAATTCCACAAAACTGTTGCTTCAAAGGCCCATCCTACTAGTCCACCTGCATCTTCCCCACAGTGAAACTTGCAGGTAAAAGGAGATTATACAACAAAAACAAAAACACATACTTCAAATTACAAGGCAGAAGAAAAAGTCTTCAGGGGCATTAATTGCATCATTTTGCTTAAGAAAAAAAAACAGGTCATTTTTACTAAGGCTCAACATGAAGCTAAAAACTAGTTTGAAAAAAATGCAAATACAATAGCTTCACTAGCTTTTTTGCTTAGAAAAAGAGCTCTGAAAAAAATACTTTTTCATAGATCAACAGAAGCAAAACAGATAATTCTAACTCATTTTGGAATAGAGGTTAGAGTTTATTCTATGTTATTCTTATAATTTAACATTTAACTTATGTAAAGAAAAATTTAAGTAAGCAGTGCCGCTCTCCTTTTGATAGTTGATGAAAGTTCAATATTGTTTTCCTCTAATAAATATTTTAATGTCCAATCAATCTTCTGAAATTGGAAACTTGGCTTTATTTTATTCTTAGCCCCAAATATTTCACTTACCACCTCCTTTTCTAGGCTCTCCTTCATTATCTAAATTAATATATATTCCATTATTTATCTACTTAACTACAGCTTTAGATAATGTAAAATGAAAGCCAATGCTTTCATAGAAAGTTAAGAGATTTATTCTGAAATTATCTTTTAGTACTGCACAAATAAATTTCTGGAGTTAAAAGTGAATCGTAAAACAAAAGATGAAGTGTGGGGACCTCTTTCCACATCCCGCATGGTTCAGGGTTCGGATTCTGGAGGAGGCCACATGCAAATGAAGTGAGAGACTAGAAAATATTAATTTGGCAATATTGGGGGGCCAGGTGGGAGCCTTCCTCTAGTGGAAAGGATTACCACTTGCTCTGGCCTTTTTCTCCCTTTTATTAAGGCTTTGGGACACACCCCTAGCCTTTAGGCAGGAAATAACAAAACATAAATTAACATGAAACAAATAGGTAGAGGCTGTTTCAGCTAACAATGTTTTCATCTAAACACTGAGTAATTAGCTCTGACCTTTCAGAGCAATTAAGGTTGACCAGCCTTCTGGTATCCTGTTTATATCCATTTAGTGAGAACAATGTTTATTTTCCGACATCTCCCCCGTTTTCTTTCCTCTAAAAAATCTTGCATCTGTAGACTAAAAATAAATATTAAGAACAAAAAATAAGACAAGCAACAATGGCTATGCTAAGAGGTAAATGAATAAGTCTGTAGTAAGTTTCTTTCTGGGCCAACAATCCTTTGAGTCCCAGTTTCAATGTCCCAACAGTTTTTTTAGTGTACATGTAAGCAATGATATTTCAGTTCTGGATGGTGGACAAATGGTGGCAATGCAGGTCCGACCCTCTCTGGTTTGGTCCTAGGCAACCTGCATTGATGCACAGCTGCTGACTGTTAGGATGGCAAGGTATCATCAGCATCTTCCATCTCTGGACTGTTTCTCCTCTTGTCTTCATAGCTGGAACATTCTCTGTTGTAGGAATTCACATGATCTTGAAGCTGTTTTTCTGAAAATACATAAACATTCTCCACCAAAAGTTAGTAAAGGAATTTTTTCTATAAATTGTCTTTGGATCCTTTTTATTTTTGCCCAAATGATTTTCCTTTGGCTTATTTTAATACTATGTATGTTTTTCATGGGTATTTTGCTGTTAAGTAAAAAAAAAAATTTTTCTAGATGTAATTTGCTTACAGGATACTTTTCCTTACTTAATATTACTGTACTATCCCCCCTTTTTTTGATTTAATTATTAGGAGGCTTTTGGAAAATTTTTATACTGAAAACATGACTGCTTTATGTTTATTGCATGTTAAGTAATTGTACCATGCAATGAACTACCAATAGAAATTTTAGTTAATACTTTAGGAACAACTTTTTTCCAGTACAATTAAATTTTCACCTATTTTAATTAACCAATTAAATTAATTTGAAAACTTGACTACTATTTTATTGCCAAATTTAATATTCTAACAACAATCTTAGTTTTATCCTGTAAATATTAGTGGAAAGGATTATTTGCATTTTTGAGTAGGCCCTGAGCATTCTGGTGTTAGGCTCGATTTAGAATATAGGGCAGCTGTCAGCCAAGTCTGTCTGTTGCTGGGTCCCAATCTAAGCTCCACCACATCTTTGTCTGTCATATGTGTCCCGAACGGAGCTGGGCCAAGTCTCTGTCTTGTCACCTGGGTCCCAATTGGAGCTGGGCATGGGAAGTGAAGCAGCCATGGGGCAGGAGACCTCCCTCAGAAGGGGCGAAGGTTCAAGCCCCTGCAATGTTTGGGGGGTGAGGGTCTGTGCCTCACTTCTGTTGATCCCCAAGTTTTCTCCTGATGGCCCCTCTGCTACCGTGCCTGTCAAGTTGTTCCTCCTCTGAGGAATCTTACCCGTCTCTGGCTAACCAGCCATCCTCCAGAGACAAGCAGATTGATGTGAGGTTCAGTTCCGTCTCCTTGGTAGCCGATGCCCTTGTGGCCTCCACGCCCAGTACCTGCCTTGGGATCCCCTTGCCTGCTGGCAGGGTCCCAGCACTGATCACATATCTTGGGGAACCCAGGTTTCTTCTCCAGGGATGGCCCAGCTCACACCACTGGGTGAGAGACAGATTCATGGTACCAGCCACCAGGAGGCTTCAACCTCAGCATGAACAGAAAGCTCAGGCGACAGCTGTCCCTCTTGGCAAAAAGAGCAAGAAAAGCCAATATAGAATATTCAAGTGCCTTCTCACTGCCTTAATTCCTTTTATGTTATTTTTAAAATTTCTATCAAATATTCAGAGAATTAGATTGTAAGTTTGTTTGGGATATTTGTCAAAAAAAATTATAATGACATTGTAGAATAATATTATGTAAGGATATTCTTTGTTCTAAGCCATGGCAATTCAATTTCAAACTGGCTATCAATTTCTTTTTGTATAGACAAGGTCTTAGTTACTTTATTAGAATACTTAATCAAATTGCTTACAAAAACATTGGCTCTTTATTTAGCTGAAAACCTTGATTTTTATTTAAAAAGCTAATTTATTAATTAAAGTAGGTATCTTAATTTAAAAAGCAAAAGAAATTTAGTAAATGTTTATGTCTGATTCACAAGCCACAAATGTTGCTCTGCATCTGGCTTAAGAATACAGGCGGCTACGGGCTTTTTGTCATTTTAAATTCTGCTGGTGGAATTTTAAGAAATATTTAGTTACTTCATTTTGTCTTTCTTAGAGACTACAAGAAACAGGGAATCAGTACACCTAAAGGTTCTTACACATGAAGGGTCAGGAATATAAGTCAAAAATACTTCCCCATGTGCCCCAGGTAATATTACCGTACAGCTGGTAACTGTTGGTATTGCAAGAAATACGTTCTTAGGCGTCTGTACCGTCCTCTTTACCATGCTCCTGGTGGTCTTCAGGTTGTTTGTTGTTCTGCTTGTCCTCCTCCTTCTTCAGTGGATTGCTTGGAGTTGTTGCTCTCTGTGAGTGTGGTAGCTGATTGTCTGCAGCTGCATGGTGTGGCTCCAGGTGCAAAGTCCTTATTAGTCTGACTAGTTTCTCTCTTGGATCCCTGTTGCAGTTTAATATTTCTAGCAGGAATCCACACGGGTTTGAAAAAAATTTCTAGAAATATACAAGCATACCCTCTCCCAAAGGTTAATAATGGATCGGGTCCCTTCCATAAACCAGATTCGGGATCTTTCCATTTAACTAAACCAATTCCTTTTGTTTAAGGACCAGGTAAAACACTATGAGCCCTGATGATATAAAAAGGATATTGTCTTCGTTGTACAATTTGCTGAACTTGTTTAAATAATAAAAATAAAGTTTGGTCACTAAGCCATTTCAACCGGGCAGTTTCAATTCTATTCACTAAGTTCGCAGAGTAAAAGGAATCAGAGATGATATTAAGAGGTTCTTGGAAATCCTGCAATGCGGCCTTAATTGCTTCTAGTTCAATTCTTTGTACAGAAGTATGACTGGTTAGTATAACTCAGTCTGAATTTACTGTATGATAGGCAGCTTTCGCATTAGATGATCCATCAGTGAAAACAGTTAAAGCTCTCGGAATAGGTTCCTGCCTAGTATTTTTTGGTATAATAATGGGGGTATTATAGAAAAATTGTAGTAATTTATGTTTTAATAGGTGACAGCTAAGTTCCCCTGAATATCCACTTAACCCAATTTGCCAATTTATATCAGTCTGAAATAATATTTCTAATTGCTTCCCAGTGAGGGGTTGGTAGATACACTGAGGCTCTTCCCCTCTAAGCTGTTTACAAAGTTTTCTAATTTGAAATATTAATTGGACCATTTAGCAATTTTTATATTGAACACTTCTGTTCCAAACTGCTTGCTTTAACATTATTGGCCAATATATGTGGATAATTTTTTGCCAACAAAAGACAATTTAAAGCATTTTTAGTAGCACGAATTCTGGTGCAGAACCAGGTATGGACAGACATGACTGATTCATGGCCAACTTTGGAAACAGATGGTCTCAGAATAGCATCCTATTGGTATACCAGGTGTTTGATGACTTCATGATGTTCCCAGATGTTCAAATTCCTTCTGTTATATGACTTTCCAAGAAGACACCCCGATCTTCTAAATACACCTAACTCCCATGGTGCAATAAAATCACTCCATATTCTGAATATTTTTCTCACTTTTTAAAGGTAACAACTGCTAATCTGATCAAGTAAATCATGTAATTCAGATCAAAAGTCACTAAATCTATTTTTTGAAGCAAAGCAGAGTGCAGTTCTTTAACATGTATAAATATAAGCAATGCAGACCAGCTACCTGATCCTTCTTCTAATAACACACATATCTTATGTTTTAACTTTATACACAATTTGTGTTGAGCCTGCCTGAAGCCAACTTCACTGGCATAGCATATTCTTTTCTCTCACCCTTGTCCCTTGCTAATGGGTCCAAGATGATTGAAGAAGGTGAGCATATTGAAAACAATATAGCTGGTACAGATGCAGCACTCCCAAGCTACAATCAGATTTTGAAGAAGCAATATATATAAATAGTCTTTTATATAAAAGAAATCCTCTTTATGTGTCAAAATTCTACACAAAAATTCTATAGGAAAAAAATGATTCTGAAGATCGTGTGTTTGTGTGTGTGTGTGTGCGTGTGTGTGTGTCTCACTTTATTCAACCTTCAATTTATGTTGTGCAAGTCAATATCCTCTTCCAAACTGAGTATTTCAATTTAAAATGCCCTAACCTATTTGCACTATTTTTTATTGTCTAATAATTGGCATTACCTCTGGTGGGGAATAGTTATATGAATGTATGAGCACTGGTTTTTAAGAGAAAGGCTCTACTATTTCCTTGAAGAAGATGAATATATTATGAACTTGAGTTAAATAAACCTTTCATTACTCATTCTTAAGATAATTTAAGATTATCGTTCTATATCGCTTCTCAAGTTCTATTGGGAATTGGAGTTTGCTTAATTCATTTTGATTTTGAGACTTTATTCTCAAAGCAGTTCAGTGATAAGGAATAGACTGACTTTTTTTTTCTATTTCTATTTTAAGAATTTTTGGTCATTAAAACTATCTTTAGTTGAAATTTAAAAGTATTACACATACACGTTTCCTTTTTAAACATGGTTTTGAATGAAATGAGGGTCATAAAACCCATCTGTAGCATTACTTTATGCTCTATCTTCTGTTTTAAGATTTTCAAAGAATTAATTAGAAGTTGATAGGATTGCCCCTTAAACCAATTATCCCTTTGGTATGAAATGCTGACAATAACATTATGGAGTTTTCAAATAAGTTGAAAAAAATTTTAGTTAGGCAACAGCATTATCTTAATTTATAAACATTAATACAAAAAAATCTGTTAAAATAATCACTCTACATTGTTTTATCAGCATTATCTCTTTCTGCTGTTTGAAAATCTGCCTGATATATCGCCAATCTATAATAACAGTATACGATCATGCATATTTTCTCTGATATTGAATAGAGTTTTCCAGCTGATATGTTTCTGAAATCTAGAGAAAACATTTCACCAAATTTATACTATATTTCAATTTCTCAGTTGATGAACTTCCCTAACCTGTTTGTCTTTTCAATCTTGCAGTATGGAGGAGGACTGATGGCTTCAGTGACTTTTGGCCTTTAACCTTTAAATCTATTTTCTTGTCATTGTATCATGGACTGTCTCATTTTCCATAAGCACATTTAATTTTTTTCTTCCACATATATGCACACACACACAAACAAATGAGATTAATAAAAGTTACAGGCAGTGATTGAATTGTAAGGAATTTGTTTTCACACTATCAAAAAAAAAATCCTTGAAAAATAAGAGCTAGTATTTGTATGCTCTTATCATGGCAAGTATTGTTGCTAAGACTCTAACCATAATCCTTTAATTAAGATGAGGAATTAAAGCTTAGAGATGTTGAGTAACTTTCTAGATTCAAATTCTGGCTGGAAAAATTTACTCTCCCTAGTGGACGTAAGTTATTCAGCATCTCAGCATTAACTCCTCATCTTTCTTTTCTTTTTCTTTTTTTTTTTTACATGTATTCTGTTGATTTTTTATAGAAAGGAAGAGAGAGGAATAAAGAGTTAGAAACATTGATGAGATAGAAACATCGATCAGCCACCTCCTGCACACCCCCTACTGGGGATGTGCCTGCAACCAAGATACATGCCCTTCACAGGAATCGAATCTGGGACCTTTCAGTCTGCAGGCCAATGCTCTATCCACTGAGCCAAACTGGTTTTGGCAATTTCTCATCTTTCAATGAAATGTTTGAGGTTATATTCTTAGCAACACTACCAAGAAAAATTAAAACAAACTCATGGATAAGAGCAGGCAGACAGCTGGTGGGGGAGAGTAGGGGAAGGGACATGGAGGCACTGAGCAAAAAAGAAATAGAGAGAGAATTCACAGACATAGACAACAGTGTAGTGATTGGGAGGCGGGGAGAGGACATAGAGGAGATAAATGGTGATGGAAAATAAAATAAAATAAAATAAAATAAAATAAAATAAAATAAAATAAAATAAAATAAAATAAAATAAAATAAAATAAAATAAAATATAATAAAATAATAAAATAAAATACCTCCATGTTCCAAGAATAATGGGAGGTCATTAAACTTAGTTTCTATAATAAATTGAAAATGTTTTGGCTCAATATAGATTGCTAAATTAGTGAATAATTGAAGTAAGAAATGAGCTCTGTACAGGCAATTCTCATTTTAGGAACAGATTTTTTAATTCTTAATGTTCAGTAATAGCTCTGCTATTTGAACCTCAAATTCATTTTCTCACTGTGGCTTCAGTGACCAGAAAGGATTATTGACCTCTCACTTAAACAACAGATCATTCTCTTTTCCCCTTATTTAAATTAAATTTATTGGGGTGACAATGGTTAATGTGATCATATAGGTTTCAAGTATGGGTTTCTATGTTACAGATCTGCATATTGCACTTTGTGCCTGAAAGGAAATGAACTCCCCTCCATCTTGTCCTATAGGGCTGGGCCCCCTGCCTAAACCCCCTCCCTTTTCTGGGAGGGGCCACAGGTGTGCCAGCAATGTCCTAGCTTCCCCGACCACCACCCAAATGGACCAATGAAGTTCCAGGAACACAGTGAGGGTCCTATAAAGCTAAACCACAGAAAGACCCTAATTCAAGTGACCAATCTCTGTAACCCTTGTCACTTTCCTAAGCCCTCCCAATTATCCTACCCCATAAAACTCATTGTTCCCGCCCGGCTCGCTCTCTCCCCTCGCTGCTGCACCAGAAAGAGGTTGAGAGCCAAACCCGGGTTTGAATAAAGACTCTGCTTTTGCATTGGAAAAGGCTCCTTAGTGGTAGATTATTGGGGACCCTGAACTCTGGGCATAATAGTACCCACCACCCAAAGTCAAATTTTCTCCCATCACCATATATTTAGATTGTTCTTAAATAATTTAATATCTCTGTTAATAGTATGATGTTGTTAATATCTTAACAACAGATATTTTAGAAAATATCACATCTTCAGTCTGTGACCTTACATTACTACTCCCTGAATACTATAATATCACTTAGGTGATGTTTCATTCTCATTTGAGAATTAAAGTGGTAGGTCAAGGAAAGTCAAAGTAGCAAGAATGTAACCTGATGAAAATTCAGTAAAAAAAAAAAAGTCTCTATTTCCAGTCTTTATATGGTATTGCGTATTAGCATATACAATTGCTTGAATGTAATATATTGGTTAATTCTTGTTTTTCTTTTTCAGTTTGTTCTTTGTAATTGATGGGTAAGGTGTTGGAATATTTCTTACTACTACTATAAACCTTTCCAAAAATAAGTTGAGAAAACAAGAATAAAACTTGCTCCAATATGTTACTAAATATTCATAGTTCCTTATCTGCATAAAACATAGCCATAAATCCAATAAACCTGCAAAATTTTGACAACAGCATGGTTGATTTTCATAAATACATTTTTGTCTCCTAAAAAATGGGCAGTAGGGGGAACGGGGATACTGCCAAACTTTCCAGTTGGTCACATTCTAAATTTTGTCCATGTATATCTCCATTTTTAAACTTAGGGAATTTTCTAAATAATTTAGTTGTTTCTGGTATATTTAGATTTTTTTTTTTTTTTTTCTGTAAACCACCTGAGAATTGCATGAATGTGCTGTTTTTGCATATTGATGAAAATGTCAAAGATCGGGCTTAAAAATGCTAAATAAAACTGAGTCAATCAGTCCCCTACTGTTGTTCATTTTGAGTCAAATTTTATTCAAAGACTGCTTTACTCCCTGTTGTTACTTCTTAGCTAAGCCTATAATTGTCAGTAAACATTATCAAACAGGTTTTGGGATTGACACTGTGAAATGTATGTTCTTGACTATGATCAAAAGTAACCATTCAAAAGCAGGATTAAGTCAAATGTCATTAATTTGGACTGCTCAAAAGAGGAGTGCTGCATATTTCCTGACACCAAAGCACCCATTGCCCCCGCAAATTTCTCAGATGCACTCAAGAATTTTTTTAGTCCATATTTCTGTGAAAATCACCAGAAAAATTTTTTAAATTAAATCTTTATTATTCAGATAATAAAACCACCAGTTGCAAAGGCCCTCTTCTGTTTCTCTTTTTTCCCCTCCATAGCACCCCTCCACCCAGCTCCCACCCCTCCCTCTGCCCTTGATCTCATCCACAGGTGTATGATTTTTTTCCAGTCTCTCCCTGTACACCCTTCACCCTTTCCCCCCTAAGAATTAACAGTCCACTCCCTTTCTGTGCTCCTGATTCTATTATATTCACCAGTTTATTCTGTTGATCAAATTTTTAATTCACTTAATTTTTAGATTCACTTGTTGATAGATATGTATTTGTTCATAATTTTTTGGCTTTTACCTCTTTCTTCCTCCTCTTCTAGAAGAGTACCCTTCAGCATTTCATATAA
>PVJN01013428.1:0-48794 GCA_004026805.1 Lasiurus borealis
AGCAGGAGTGGGAAGCGATCCCATCCCCATCTCTCCCACAAAGGTGGAGAGAGGACCAGGGTGGGGACAGGAGAGCCATGGGGCTATTGGCTCAGGTCCAACTTGCTCAAGGTCAAGGCTACCATTGGATTTGCAAACATTCCCTGCCATCCTTCCCAGAAGCACCGGTGAGACCTTGTGCCCTGACTTTTTTTTTTTTAATTTAAAAAATACAGTCTATGAATATGAAAAGTGACCTATTTTCTTCCTTCTGCAAATTACATTCTGATGTTCACCCCGGGGCTGTTCTTTTGTTGCCAAGTGGGCAAAGCCAGCAAGTACAAATTTACCACTTGATTAAGGCACCATGATTTGCTTTTAAATGCTATTATTCAGGCACTTCAAACCCTTCCGACCTAGAGGTTTCCATCTAACCTCATTAGCCAGACAAGTAGAAGGCAATTACAGAATGATGTGTGAAGGGGTGCAGCAGGAGTCGGTGGGAACACAGCAGAGGGGCTCCAGGCCAGTCTTTGGGGGGTCAAGAAAGGCCTTCGGTGCCCCAAGGAAATGTCTCCTTCCCTTCCCTCACCTCCTGGCCCAGACGGAAGTGCACAGGAGACGTTGACCACGTAAAAGGCGGAAGCAGATGAAACCATTTTCTATGATGCTCTTCGGAGCAGTGGAGATGGGAAGATACACAGGCCTTAATTTGGATTCATCAAGGAAACTATTAATCAAAGGCTTGAAAGTCACATCCCCAAATTGCCAATCGGCATCAGATTTGGGGTGGAAGTAGGGAAGGGGGGGGCAGTGGACACATGAAAGGAGAAGGGTCTGCCAGAGCTCTGTCCCGGCAGAAGCCCCAAAGACGCTGCTCCCCCCACCTCGAAAAGCGGGTTCCCAGGCACCACCTCTCTGTGGCTTAGACCTACTTGGCTCCTCAGCCTCCTGGCTTCATGTTTCCAAGGCAACAAAGTCCCAGATAAGTCCAACGCTGGCTGGTGACTCGCACTTTCCTGAAATAAACCAACACGCAGGACCGAGAAATGGCTGCAGGCCCAAGCAGACAGTTGCCTGGATCCCAAAGGCCGCTGGGAGCCGGGCCCCGTTGTACTGACTGAAGACTGGCCAAGGAGAGGAGGCAGTTTCCCTGGGAAAGCACACAGGCCTGTGGAGAGAGGTTCAGGATGGAGGACACCCTGAGATGAGGATTCAGATACAGGTGGTTTATTAAGGACATGCTCACGGGTCAGATTGGTATGAGAGGAGGGAAACAAGACAGAAAAGGGGAGAAGATCAAGCAACGTTGTTGATTCAGGTGAAGTCCCTTCGAGGAGGGGTTCAGCCTGATCCTCCGGGTGTGTTTTAAGACCCTCAGGCACTAGAGCTGGGCTCTCTTACTCCTTCTCCAGGCAGTCACTGGCATTAGCTGCCCATTGGGGTGTAAACTTCCTGGCACTCCCAACCCTCCACAAACCAGCTCCTCTAAAGAGGAGCAGAAGTTAGTTGCTATTGGAAGCAGACATTCACCAAAACCAGGAGAGAAGCAGATGTGGTGGGAGGGGTTTGCGTGGATCTGGGCAGAGCACGTCTACTCTGGTGACTGACATTTGTGAAGGTGAAGGAGTGATCCACAGAAACACGCTGGACCTGGACACAGATTTCCTTTGTGGGACCTCAGAGTCTGAGGGCTTCCCAGGGGCCACCCCAGTTGGGAGGAGAGCAAGGGAGGCCCAGCCTGCCAGCATCTCCAAGGAAAGCCACTCCTCCTTCCTTCCTTTGACAAACTGGCCTGCTTGGCCCTCATTGAAAGTCCTTTAAAGAATGACTTTTCTGAAAAACAGAAGGTTGACAATCATCCTGCAATAGCTCCTCATCCCCTGCGCGTGCGCAGAGGGCAGAATGAATGGAGATGATAGTTAAGTGTGGAATGTGGCGCCCTTGGGGAGGTCATCCACCCTACACTAGGATGACAACAGTCCCACCCAGCAGTCGTTCGATACACACTCTCCCTCCAGCCCTCTGTGCCCTCCACCAAGCTGAAGACCCTGAGCCTCCAACAGCTCTGGCCACACTCACAGAATTCTGTGGAAGGTGCCAAGAATAAGCATGCATAAAACATTCTTCGCCATTCAGCGCCGAACAACGGGCTGTGCCCAGCCATAAACAAGGGACAGAAGCAGAAAGGAGGGAGCCGTGGCAGCTGATAAATAAAGCCCTCGGAAATAAAAAAATACAACCTCCAGATCCAAAGAAGAGAGGACCACAGGGAGATTTGTGGTCTCACAGAAGACTTGCCCTCCGTCTGGTTAAAAGAGTTGCTGAAAAATAGCTTTAATTTCATTCCAGGAGGAGAGACAAATACAACCTGAAAGAGTTGCTGGGGGGAAAGAAGCCCCTGGATTCCTGACTTTGCAACCCTTCAACAAATGCTGTGTGCCAGGCAGGACCCACTCCCCCTGATCGGCTGCCATGGTAGAAAGGGGTGCGGGGTGGGGGGAAGAAAGGTCATCATTAACAGAAGCCAAACAGGACCCCAGGAGACATAAACCAGGGGAGACCCCAAAGAAGAAAGTGTTTAATGCAGGCCACCCAAATTCCAAAGCGTCTCTAATGACAACTGAATGTTACAATCAATGAAGCAAACGACAAGCTGTGCAGAAATGCCCTAGAGCAGGAGCAGAAACTGGCCGGCCAGGTACGCTTGGATTAGTCACCAAAGTCATAAAATGGAGGAGTTTCACATAAAAATCCCAAGTTCTGGGTTGTTTTCTGAAAACTGAACTTGACAGCACTGGGTCCAAGATCCCACAGAGTAATAGTGGGCGGTCGTTGGGTCCTGCCCTTTAGAAGAGGACACGTTCACGTCTCTCGGCAGTGAGGTCCCGTTCCGGCATGGAGAACGGGATGCACCTGCCTGTGTAGACATTCTGAGAAGAAAGGAAAGTCATCACTGCTGGTGAGAGTCTTCTGTCTTCGCTTGTGCCACCCCTGTAGTAATTTTCAAATGTATTCCAAAATTAAACATTGAAAATCACCGTGTATCCATTTCTTTAGGCCAGGCTCTGTGATTGTACACCTAACTCAACTAATAATCAAATTAGCAAGCATGGATACGCCAAATCCTCAGTCAACCAGGAGAGGCAAGTGAATAGGGTTGAAGAGTGTCTATTCTGGATTTGTGCCCAGAGCATCTGATTCGGTGAATCTGAAGGAAGGTTGAAAATTTGTGTTTTTCACCGACACCTTTGGGATGGCAGTGCAGGAGGCCCTCTACCGTGCTCTGAGAAACACTGGTCTTGCCTAACCCTTCTTCCACGGATAAGAGAGCTGCAACTCCGAAGAAGGAAGCTGAGGGGAAAAGTCATGGAGATGAGTGTGTTCCTTCTGACACTCGCCCCTCAGCTCCTGCTCTTTCTTGCACCTTCCTCTCTGCCTTCTCCAATGCTTTCTTTGCACATATGGAGGGCTCGGTGATTGCAGAAGGAATGGACAGACGAACGAATGAATTTCGGTGGCCTGTGTCCTAGTAGCTCAAATTTATCCTCTGGTTGTAAACTTAAGAGATGCCTGTGGTAGCTGCAAGAATTCTGCCTTCCAATAGGATTTTCTGGGGACAAAGTGGTGAGGCTGGAGGACTGTCTACAAGAGACCAGATCAGCATTCCCCAAAACTGTCAAGGGTACCCCAAACACGGAAAGTCTGAGAAACGAGGGCAGCTAAGAGGAACCTAAAGAAACCACAACGAAATGTAAGGTGTCTCCTGGATGGGGTTCAGTGACAGAAAAATGACATGAACCAAAACTAAGAAAAGCTGGACTTTAGATTCCGGTTCTACCACTTAAACACACACACACACACACACACACACACACACACTAAAATACCCGTGCTCTTTTCTCTTTAGCACACAGGGAAGGACACAGGTCTTTGGTCAGAACCTCAGTGTCAACACCTTAGCCTATTCATGGTTCATGCTGTGTGTGTGTGTGTGTGTGTGTGTGTGTGTGTAAAGATGGCTGCTAGCCCCAGGGGTGCTCTGTTCTCTCCTGTTTTTCACTTTCTGGAAGTGTTGGCCATATAGACCTGGCTGTTCTCAAGGCCTGGAAGACACAGGTTGGTCACTGAGAGCAAGAACTCTGGCATGAGGACGAGGAGAAGGGCAGCCAGTAAGTTCTGTGGAACCCTGTGCAAACCCAGCCCTGACACCCAGGCTGTGTGACTCTATGCCTGAGCTACTTTCCGTCTCAAAAGTTGAATGAGCTGAAACTGGTTGGCTCAGTGGACAGAGCGTCGGCCTGCGGACTGAAAGGTCCCAGGTTCGATTTCAGTCAGGGGCATGTACCTTGGTTGCGGGCACATCTCCAGTAGGAGATGTGCAGGAGGTGGCTGATCGATGTCTCTCTCTCATTGATGTTTCTAACTTTCTATCCCTCTCTGTAAAAAATCAACAAAATATATTTTTTTAAAAAAAGTTGAATGAGGGTGACAGTGACCTCCTTGCAAAGCTATTGTGAGCATCCAGTGCCCGTAGACACTCAGTACCTGCGAGATGGTGTTTTACTTAAGACTGACGAGGCCCTGGGAGTTTCGGGTTCATGAAAGAGGATCATCCTGGACCTTTCAGAGTCTCTGCCTCCACTAACTTGAGCTCTAGGATCTCCCTGGTAGCCCACCTCCTCCAAAAAAGTCCCCCCTCCCCGTCAGGCCTGGCTGGGCAGCGCCGGTCCTAACCCCACCCTCTGGCTCTCTATAAATAGCACATCCATCTGCCCTGATCGCAGATGTCATTCTGATTGGTGGCTAAAAATACTAACTTGCTAAACGGTGGGTCACAGCCTCAACCCAGCCAGCGTGGGATCCTCCTCCGGGCACGCCGTGCGAAGACATTCACACCACGTCCAGATGGCAAACCCCTGACCCGTCCCCAGCCGGGCAGTGTCAGTGCGAGGCTGGGGGGAGGGAATACGGGCCGGCATCCCCAGGAGGAAGCTTCCAGCTGCCCAGCGTGCAGTCTCCGCGTCTGGGATGCTTCCCGCCCCAGCTTCCCCTTCGACATTGGCTCGGGGCCCTGGGAGGAGGAGAAGGGAAGGAGGTGGGGCGGGGGAGGGGAGTGAGGAAGTGGAGAGAGAAAAGAGCTTGACAACTTCTAGGTGAAAGAGGCAGTTGTGGTAGATAAGTACCAGACTCCTCCTACACGAGCCATCTATGCAGCTGATTAGATTGAGCAGCGGCCAGCATCATCCGCGGATACACTCGGTGGCACCCAGGAAGATTTACAGGTGCGCCTCTCCGGGAGGCTGCGCTGGGAGTTATGGCATCTCTGCACAGAGCAATCGGCGAGGCCAGGAAAGTCTCATGCAATTTAAAACACTCCATAGATCTTTCTGGACACCTTGATGGATCGCTGTGGCCATTAGCTATCCCAACACAGGCACAGAAGAGGCATAGGCTGGGGGTTGGCAGACCCCTCCCCCAGGACGGAACAGGGCTGGGTGGTCTCGGTCCCCACTCTGAAGGCTTTAAACTCCCGCTGAGATTCTCGGGGTTCTGCCTTGAGTAAACTCAGATCAGGCCAAGGAACCGGGATTCCCAATGGGTATATATAAGTGGACATTTTTTAATCACCTAAGTAGTACTTAAATGTGTTCTCCTTGTAAAAAAGAAAATTAAAACAAAACACATAACCAAAATCCTCCTCATGCATTATTTCTAAACTCCTCCACCCCCCCACCCCTGCCCCGGGGCCACTGGAGTGGACATTGCAGACACACAACATTTCCATCATCACAGAAATTTCCATTAGACCATCTTATCTACAGAACTTCCTCCTCTTAATCCTTGCAACACTCCTAATAGGTAGTTTGTCAGTTGAAGTGCCTGTAACCACAAACCTCAGGCCGAAATGACATGAAACGTAAAATTATTTTTAACAATAATTTTTTTAATTTTGGCAAGAAAAAGAAATGTGTTTTTAAATGATTACTATTTATTTATTCCCGGAGACCAGAACGCAGGTGGTTCCAGGAACAGCCCAATCGATGAGGTTATCAAGGACCCAAGGTCATTCTCATTCCTGCCTTTGCAGCAGGCCTGGTTCCCCGTGTGGCCGTGGGACAATGTGCACACCTTGTTCATCTCCTCCAGGAGAAAGTCCAGGTACCCCTCCTTCATCTGTTTGAAACACTGGGCATCGTGCGTCCTTCCCTGAACGTGAAGGAGACGCCAGGGATTATACTATGAATTGCTTAGGATGAATCAAGATTCCTTTATAAATCAGAGGCTGAGAAAACCTCAACAAAATGAAGGTTCTGGAAAGGAGGAAGGAGGGAAATGGATGATGAATAAATCACCAGTGTTATCTGCTACAGTGACGGTTGTTATGCCCATTTTACAAACCAGCACACTGAGGCTTGAATGAGGTTAAGCAAATGACCCAAAAGTCACAGAACACACACTGGACAGAGCAGAAGATCAAGCGAGGGTCTGTGCCACCACCCGCACACCACCCCGCCACCCAGCCCTGGGCGTATTTGGCCGTTCAGCAGCACAGTGCCACTTAATGGTTATCATCTCATTTCCCATGAGTTAGTAACGTGATGATTAGCTAATGAGGCAAAGCGCCATGAACTTGCTCTGATCAGCTTTCTGTGTAAGCAACTTCTGGTTATCTGGTGTGCAGAACACATTATGCAGCTTTTTTTTTTTTATCTCCCAGCCTTTCCTTTTATGTTAAAAATATGATTTTTATCCTCAGAAGGAGGATTATCTCGGAGCAGAATTGGCAAGGTTAAACACTATCTATAAAACACATTCGGCTGTGCCATGAAATGAATTACATAATATATCAGTCATCTACCTGGCTTTCAAAAAAAATAAAAACCACACACACAAAAAAAAACCAGCAAATGGTATGGGCGAGTATTTTATCCTCCCTTCCCAGGAAGGTAAAGATGACCTTGGTTCCGAGGAAGTGAAGATATATTGAACCGGGTTAGGATCAACACAGTTCCATTTCATTTAGTCTCCACTAAAATTGCAAGGGGTGGAAATGGAGATTGAATTTATTTTACTATATATTGCCTCATTTGAACTTTAGGAAGGCATTAGCTCCGCGGGATAAACCCTCCCCCTTCCATAATCTCTTATTGATGGCATATTAAGGAAATTGCCTTGACTTTATTGATTCTGAGCTACGAGGTACAATGTCCCGGGCGGGGTGTTAAACCGGGAACGTGCGCCGGGCTGGCACCCGCTGGGGAGACGGAACTTGCTGACAGCACAGCTCTTCGGTTCTACCCAACACCCATCGCCCCGAAGAGCGAGCTCAGGGAATGCTGGCCACAGCGGAGCCTGCCCCCCCCCCCACACACACACACACCACTCTGCCTGAAAAGGGGGAGCCCTGCCTGGGAAGAGAGGAGCCTGTGGTCCCAAAGAGGGAGCAGCGGGACAGGCGCACCCGCAGAAGTCTCCCCAGGTGGCCCGGAGGCTATGTGTTTTGGCCAAATTGCTTACCTTCTCGGGGCCCCTGAGTCTTCCAATGTAAGGTGGCTGTAGCAGGTGGAAAAAAAACACGTTATTTTGGCTGGCAACCAGCATCTCTTTTACACACTGTTCAGGACACTGTGGGGGAGCGCTTTAGGGAAGGAGGCAGAGGCCTGAGAAAATGGTCTGTGGGGAGACAATAGAGCAAGGCGGTAGCTAAAATGCTTTGCACTAAGAATGTATCAGAAATGTATGGAGCTGAAACTGGTTTGGCTCAGTGGATAGAGCGTCGGCCTGCGGACCGAAAGGTCCCGGGTTCGATTCCCCGTCAGCGGCACAAACCTTGGTTGTGGGCACGTCCCCACTGGGGGTTGTGCAGGAGGCGGCTGATCAATGTCTCTCTCTCATCGATGTTTCTGACTATCTCTATCCCTTCCTTTCTGTAAAAAATCGATAAAATATATTTTTAAAAAAATGTATGGCGATGGGAGGGAATCAGGTGGGCAGATGAATGTGAGAAAAGGAGACGAGAAGAGGGAGAGTGGGGGCTGGTGTGGCAAAGGCAGGATACGTAAGATGAGGGATATCTGCTATCGCTTTACGTTGTTTGAGGTGAAGAATCATCTGCTGCTCCCCAACTATTGAGAAAGTCTGTTATTCGCACAAAATGTGGTTCAGGGTGGGAGCAGGAGGGAGGCCGGGCAGGGGATGAGGAGTGAGGCCAGCATGGAGCAGAGGAAAGAAGCAACCCGAGAAGGCAAGTGGGGCGAGTTCAGAGGTGACAAGTACCCGCTCCCTGGGGCACTGAAGACATCTCGGTCAGGGCAGTGGGCTGGACCGGGGCAAAGCCATCTTAGTTGAAATGTCAAAGCACACACTGAGGTCGGCACCCTATGGGGAGGGAGGCCCCGATGGGTGATGGCTCGCCAGCTGCCTTCAGAGATGTGTGCTCAGAAATTGGGTTTACCTTCAGGTGAGGACGTCTTCTGCTCTCAAGTAAGACCCGGTCTAGAAAAGCCAAGTGTATTTTGCCAGCATCCTCTTCCTTCCCACCGCCATCTGCCCTACTGCCTTGCTTCCCAGTTTTCATTTTTACTTCTCCCCCAGAAACCCGTCCCTTGCTTGGTAACTAGCTGATCTAACAGAAGAGAGCATCATGGTAGACCCTTCCACTATAGGGTTAAGAGTGTCATGGGTCATACCCCATGTAGGGTACTTTTTTTTTTTTTTTAAAGGCGACGCAGTAAGTGCTGAAGAAATGGCATAAAGGGCAGAGTGTGTACTACCAGCAAAGGGATGGTTAGGACTGTGTGTTTGGGGTTGACAATATGGACTAGCCTCTACCTGCTGGCCCTGCCAGCCCTCTACAAAATAGAGAGAGGATGCCCATCACCTTAATGTCCTCCAAGCCAGCATCTGACACAGATAAGATAGTCAGTGAGTGTCCGCTGTCCCAGGTCATGCCAGCTGCTGAATGAGTTTGCCCACCACCGATGACCCCAAAGCCACAGACATAAGCCCACCCAGCCCAGCAGAAGGGCAGTGTCCCTTCATTTCTGAATGTGACCGTGAGGTCACTTTCTCAGGGGTGAGATCAGAGGATAGTGTAGGCCAGTGGTCGGCAGACTGCGGCTCGCGAGCCTCGGTTTGCCGCTCTGTTGACTAATGAGTTTGCCGACCACTGCCCTAGACTCTCGATTCCAATAATTACAGGCTGTTGTTGTTCCTTGTGATTAAGCCCTCATCCCAATGGCTGGCAAACTCATTAGTCAACATAGCGGCAAACCGTGGCTCCAGAGCCGCAGTTTGCCGACCACTGGTGTAGCCTCAACAAATAACCCTCTTTCTTCCTGGCATTCACTGCTCCATGGCTGTACTCTGGGCATTGCACTAACCAAGTCTTTCTGTTTTCCCCACTTGAGCAAAAAGGGGAGGGCACTGAGGAGGGGGAGGGAGCATGATAAGAGTGGAGGAGAAAGGAAGGTTACGAGGGCGGCAGAAAGCCCATCTCATGCGTGGTAACCCAAGGTGACACTAGACATTATACAGGTCGCAGGCCAACGGCTCAGGTGCAGCCAGTGAGACAGGTAATGAGGGGCGGCTTCTCCCAGGAGGGCCCGTGACCTTTCCAAGGGCAGTGGCCTCTCCTCGGCTTCGGACAATCATTGCCAAACACACATGAGGCCCCTGGGGCTAGATCTGCCTATTTTCCTCCCCAGGAAAGGCCAGAAGAGTGAGTTCTCCTGTTGTAAAAAATGCCCATTTGGAAACAGGTTTTCAACAATTCAAACGTGCCAAAACCGGTGTGGCTCAGTGAATGGAACCTCGGCCTGAGGACCGAAAGGTCTCAGGTTCGATTCCAGTCAAGGGCCTGTGCCTTGGTTGCAGGCACATCCCAGTAGGGGGCGTGTAGGAGACAGCTGATCGATGTCTCTCTCTCATCGATGTTTCTAACTATCCCTCTCTCTTCCTCTCTGTAAAAAATCAATAAAATATATTTAAAAAAATAAAAAGGCACGTGCAGGTGGGCCAGTGGTCTCGTTGGATGTAGAACAGAGGTGCTCAAGCATAACGAGGCATCATGATCTCCCACAGAAACGGGGCCCACCCCCAGCGCCTCTGCATCAGCGTTTCCGGGGCAGAGGCTGGGATGCATGGGGAAAGGTCCCAAGGCCTAGCTAGCTTAGGGCTTGGCGGGAGGTCACAGCCGGGAAATTCAGTTGAAATGGATTGAGTTGCAGCAGGTTGATGTCCAGTGTCCACCCACATAGAATGTTTGTGCAGGGGGCGGGGGGGGGAGGGAGGAGAGGGTTTCAGAAGCTTTAATCTCCCCGCCTGCCCTCCTTTCTCTCGCCCCGGGTGGTTTTTACCTGGTGTCTGCAGCTGTCACGTAGAAATATTCATCGCTGCCTTGTGACGCTCAAGAGGATGGATGCATGAGACTCGGTGACAGAAAGCCGGGTCAGAGGCACGTGGCCTTGGCATTTGGAGCTCATAGGCTGACCTCCAGACTTCAAAGCAAAGGCAGCAAACTGGGGGGGATGTGGGGGGATGCCAAATGGGGCCCCCGGCTTCTATTGCATTTGGCCGGCACAGGTTTTAATGTTGTCAAATTACTTGAAGACTTTTGCAGATCTGGAGGATTTATAAAGGCATCTGAATATCTGGCTTCTCTTAAAAATAATGGCAGTGGTCAGCTCCCCCTGCATGGTGACTCTTGGCTGGAGCTGAGAGCAGGGCCTACACCCTCCACTCTGTCACAGGTCACACCCGTGCCCCTGCACACGTGTTCCCCGTCTGGCTTCAACCCACCGGCCTTTCTGGCCTCTCCTTGACTGCAGAGGGACTTTGAGAAAGACGCCGGTCCTCTATAATCCACGAGGCATTGAAACCATCGTGTCAGCCTCCTAAGGATGACAGAGGCCCTCAGGACACAACGTTTGTCTCTACTATCCCAGCACGGAGGGTACGCAAAGGCTGGATGCTGAGAAGGGTGCCTATGTTCACCACAACCTCCCAGGAGGCCAGAGGCAGACCAAGACTCACCTATGGCCCCAGCTCCTAAGGCCGTGGCTGTTGGCTTAGCTTCATGGATGAGCACAGACAGAGCTGCAAGAGGAAATTTTAAAAGAAGAACCAACGAATTCCACCGCAGTTATTTATAAACTCTGACACCCGTTGAAACAGGGAAAAAAAACAGTAACAAATGTTGGTGGATGCCTACTCTCTCGTATGCCCTTTAATCTGTACTCAAACCCTCTAGACCAGTGGTTCTCAGCCTTCCTAAGGCCTCGACCCTTGCATACAGTTCCTCATGTGGTGGTGACCCCCAACCATGAAATTTTGCTACTGTGATGCATCATGACGTAAATATCTGCATTTTCCAATGGTCTTAGGTGATCCCTGTGAAAGGGTTATTCGACCCCCAAAGGGGTCGCGACCCACAGGTTGAGAACCACTGCTCTAGAGCGAAGCCTCCTGAGGACACTTATGCCCGTGTGAGGAAAGGCCTGCCGCACACCTGCCAGCCAGGGGAGAGTGGACTGGGGCCTCGAGCTGCAGCCATCACAGGGGTCTCGTCCCTGATGACCAGCTGCTCTCCACATAGTCCTATGTGCCCGGGGGACCTCGGAGGCCCCCTTGTCACCCAGTTCTGATGCCACCTTACAGTTCTCTTGGTTCACACTCAGAATTCCTCCCCTGCCTCCCCAGCCTGGACTAGCCCAACGGGGCAGAGTAACAGCGACTAACTAGGCCCCCCATCAGCTCTCTGGTCATTACTTGACATTGTAGGATCAGCCTCAAATTACGGGCTTGGGACAGATATTTTATGTTCCCAATACTACAATAAGCCCCCTTAAGGGAGTATTTTCTAGGGAAAGAGATTGCCAGTTCTGCCCGCTTTCTGGAAGGTTACATTGGAATGGAGAGAAGAATTTTTGAAAAGGGTTAAAACTTGCTTCTTAGGATCATCTCTGGCAGAGGCCTATGACCATATTAACAACAGCTAACATTTTCTGAGTGCTTTCCTTGGGCCAAGCGAGTTTATGACCTTTTTAAACGCTCACGTGACAGATAAAGGATGACTCAGAGGGGTTAAGTAGGGCCCTTAAGGTCACAGAGCTCGGAGTAAAACTCAGGGCTCTCTGGCTGCAGGGCACTGCCCTAAATGTGACCACACTGGTCCATCAGCTGATAATCACTTCGGAATCTTATGATTGGTGCTGGAATGGTCTGGAAAAAGACAAGAGAGTCTCCAGTATCAAGTACATATTTGGAGAAAATGAAGACTCACCAGGGTCTGATCCTTATCTTCAAAGTGATCGCTGGAGTTAAGGACACAGAACAGATGATGCTAACAACGTCCACTTCCCTGTAAAAATAAGGAGACGGGGTGATGACAAAATTGCCAAGCTTATTGGGGGGGGGGGAATATGTAAACAATTAAACCCAGGTCCACCTTAGGTAAACAATCAGCCAACATTTACTGAACACCTACTGCGTACCACCAACTCCTCTTGTTTTTAAATTGTGGTTAAATGTCCATAACACAATATTTACCATTCTCACCTTATTTTTGTTTGTTTTTTTTAATCCTCACCTGAGAATATTTTTCCATTTATTTTTAGAAAGAATGTAAGTGAGGGGGGAGACAGAAAGAGAGAAACATTGATGTGCGAGAGACACATCGATTGGTTGCCAGGCATTAAACCTGCAACCCAGGAATGTGCCCTTGACCGGGAATCAAACCTGCAATTCCACGGGTTGATTTGATGCTCCATCCACTGAGCCCCACCGGCCAGGGCCGGTCTAACCATTTTTTAAGGATACGCTCCTGTGGCATTAAGGACAACCACGTTGTTGTGTGACCATCACTGCCATCCACCTCCAACTGAACCCTACCCAGCCAACAAGAATTTCTCTTCTATGAAACACCTAGAGCAGCCAAATTCGCCGATTCCTCCCCAGCAGGTGCCATTTTTTTTACATGCCACTTTTTTTTACATCAGAGGGAAATGGGCCCCGAACACACCACTCCCTCCCCGACTCATTCGTTCAAGCCGGGGCGCCTGAAAGCGAACCCGGAATAATTGCCGCCTGTGGCTCGGTGGGGACTACCGACGAGACAGGAAAAACATACAAAAACGCCTCAGTAACTTCTGAGCTACATTTCTCCCAGGGCCGTGGGCGGGCTGGCAACAAGGAGAAAGGATGTATTTTCGCAAGGATAAAGCCCCCTTATTACAGCCTCACACAGCATTCCTGCCGCTCCCGTTTCCTTCAGGAAGCGCCGGGCCCGGCGCAGGGAAAACAATGAGGACATTCTGCAGCCTCCGCTCCAAGCCGGGCACGGGCTTCGGGGGGGCGAGGAAATGTGGCCGTGAAAAGTCTGGGGGAGACTTCAGCGTTCTTCCAAGGACGGCGGGGCCCCTGGGGAGCCCGCTGGTGAGATCTAGGGCAGGCGCTCTGCACCTCCAAACCGCTCACATTCGGGGCACACAGTTCCTGGGTGGGGGAGGGCTGCCATGTGCCCTGGAGGATGTTAAGCAGCGTCCCTAGCTTCTACTCACTGGGTGTTGGTCTCACTGCCCTCCCCCATCCCCCCACTTTCCCTCTCCCTGACCCCCCTTTTCCCCAACAAGTTATAGTTGTGACCACCGAAAACATCTCCCATCGTAGCCAAACGTCCTCTGGGAGCAGGACTGCCAGATTCAGAAAACAGAAAAGCAAAAGGAGTGCCAGTTACATCTGAATTTCAGATAAGCAAAGAGACGTTTTGTTAAAGGACTCGGGGACAGGCTGGTACTGAAAAATAAATAAATAAAATACAGTGGTACCTCGAGATACGAGTTTAATTCGTTCTGTAACCTTGAGGCGTGGGAAACTATGAGACGCTCGAGTCTCGGTAAACTGGTGGGTCGTGTGCAGCCAGCCGATCCGCGGGATGACTCCTATCTCAACTGTTGCTCGAATTTCAAAGCAAACATCGCTCGCTCGCTCGACGGCTCGTGTCTCAAAAATCTCGTATGTTAGGACACTCGTATCTCAGGTACCACTGTAAACGACTCCATGTCTATCTGAAACCCGACTGTAACAGGGCATCCTGAATTTTATCCGGAAATCCTACCGGGTGGGCTAAATCGCCTCCCCAGTGGAGAACCACACTGGTCCAGGTGAGGCGGCCCCCCGGTTTGCCCAGGACTGTCCTGGGTTTAGCACCACAAGCCCAGCGCCCCCAGGAACAGCCTCATTCCCAGGTGGGGGGACAGCTGGCCATCCTAGAAGGTCCACCCTCAGTCCTTCGTGCCGGCTTCGGCCTGCAGGGTCCCCAGGGGCCTTAGGAGATGCTGCCGCTTTTAGTGGACGGAGAGGCTTCCTTGCAAGATTGACAGACAGGGGCCTCCATGGGGACTGCTAAGTGGTTCTATTTTTTGCGAAGCTGTTGATTCGCAAACACAACTGAAACATTACCCATAATGCCCCCGCCGGCCTTCAAAGGGGCCTATTGATGGCGGCGGCCTCAGAATCGATGATTCTTCCCAGAAAAGAGCATCCATATCCCAGATATTTCATCTTAATAAGCCAATACCCGGGGCTAATGGGACTCCCCACCAGCTGGTGGGACTCTAGCTATGCCTTCGCTTTCCTGTAGATCAGCGGTTCTCAACCTGTGGGTCATGACCGTTAGCAAGATTGCCTAAGACCATCGAAAAACATAGATATTTACATTACGATTCATGAACAGTAGCAAAATTGCAGTTATGAAGTAGCAACAAAAATAATTTTATGGTTGGGGGTCACCACAACATGAGGAGCTGTATTAAAGGGTCGCAGCATCAGCAAGGTTGAGAACCGCTGCTGTAGACCCTCAAGATGGATTTTTGTGGCCCTGATTCAGAATTGTACTGACTGGTCTCCCCCTTCACCCCGGGCTGTTACTCAGCAACAGAAATTCCCCGCCGCACCCTGCCCCTGTCATTTTATGTTGGGCAAGACAGCAGAGCGAGGCAGGGAGATGGCTGTTCCAGAAGATTCTTCTGCCCTGATATATCTATTGCTACCCATGGCATCACTCAATCCATCACAGGCCCCCACGTTCTTTTTCACAGAACTCTGGGCGCTAGGCACTATGGGAAGGCAATGCATTGTGGGTTTCTTGAGCCCAGCAGACTTCCCCTCACGATGATGGCCACTTCATAACTACATCATCGCGGTTGGTCCATGGAGGTAAAATACAATGTTTCCCAAAAACTTAGAAATGAGGCCTTTTCCCATTGACTGAAAATGGTCATGTACCGTGGCCATGACTAACTGGGTAAATATGCTACCGGGAAGTCAGGGGGAAAACCCCATATTCCCATCCGGGCACCTGGACAATGTCTCCAGGATGCGGGGTGCCATGTGATGGCCATGGTATGCTGGAGCCTGCCCTCACGGCCTGGGGGCCACTGTGCCCAGCTCTCCCCGCTGGTGGCTTCCCATCAGTGGTGCTGGGAGTATTTACACCATGGGACTTGGCAACCGCTACCCAGCAGGCCTTGTTTTGTCCCTCTTTCCAGGGGCCATTGTGAAGCATTCACTAGTCTAGCATTGGAGGGAGTATAATGAAGACCTAGAGTCTGGCCCAGTTGAGTTGGATCATGCCTGGAGCAGGACTGTATAACCACCCTGGCATTGAAACAGAAGCCCTGAGACTTGGCCAGCCTCTCATCAGTAGCTAGTCAATAGCTAGCCAGGGAGTGGAGGCCTAACCCTTGCAGACATGCCCCCATTGGGGAATCGGGGGGGGGGGTACCTTGTCTGTGGATCCGCTCCAGGCCCCCGTGGGAACTCTCTGAATATAACGTGGCTTCTCGCGCTGTGGATTATGACTCTGGCTAGTTCTGTTTTTCACGAGGAGGTCATAAATCAGCACTCCTGGCTCCTGCATCCACCCTGGGAGGGTGTCTGCTTCACAGCGTAGCAGTTACGAGCCCAGGTGTTGGAAAGAGTCTGACAGCCCGGGTTTGAGCCTTGCAACCCGAGCACACTGTTCTCCGTGTCCTCACCTGCATCCTCCCCACTTTAGCTTTGCTTTCCCCGTGTCCGCAAGGCTTTCGCCTGCTCCAGCGCACACTGGCCACACCCTTCTCTAAGCCAATTATTTTGTTTTACTTCTAGTCGTGTCTCTACCAACTAAGTTTTATGACGCTTGAAGACGAGGACGATGCTTTCTATGACTCTTTTATTCCCAGAAAGACCTGTCCCTGTCTGCCCACACGGCAGGTGCCTGATACAGGCTCGCTGGGAGTTAGTTAACCAATTTATACAGATTCTTAGGAATATTCCAGGTATGCTTCACACTAACCCAGGCTCACATCACCTCCCTTCCGCTACTCCCCTCCCCTGGCAGAATCCTCACCTCAGGGTCAGCTCCTAGAACACAAGCTAAGACTTCACATTCAACCTGCAAGCCTGTTCCCCTTTGTAGCCCAGGCATGGGGGGGGGGGATTAAAAAATCTGGGAGACGCCTAGTCTGGGGCCCACGCGCCTCGCAGGCCCTCTACGTCTTGGCTCCCCTTTCCCCCAGAAGCACGTTCCCAGCGGGGGCAGGACTGGAAGCAGAAGGACTTGACCTCTCCTTGATGGTTCAGGCTGCAGACTTCCCTTCAATTACCTAAGCAGCCACTTTGTCCCATAATTTAAGGGGCCGGCTCTCTTACAGACAAAAACAAGTGCAGGCGGAAACGTTCGGGTGGGTGGGGGTGGCATAAAGGCCAGGAGGGAAGGAGGGCAGAGGAAAGACAAAGACCCCCCAAATATTATGCACAAAAGACCCTGGTCTTTCCGAAGGGGTTCTAGCCGTTGAAGAGGATGCTGCGTTAATGAGTGTGGATTGCAGGAAGCACATTTCTTCCCTTGTGAAAGGAAGGGATGTCAGCGTGACTGTTCTTAGGACGTCCTAACACTGAAATGATAGCCAAGACCCAGGGAGATTTAACGCAGGCTGCAGCTCTCCAAGCTGCAGAGAGGAAAAGCCACTCAGAGTCACTGTCTCCAGGTCACACCCTGCCTGGGACCGGCCTGAAAACTGCTCTCACCTGCTGAGGCCTCACCATGGCCCGAGGGGCTAGAGAAGCTCAGCCTCCCGGGTGCCTGGGCTACAGTCTATCACCGTGTAATCATAGAGTTGAGGGAAGGAGGTCCCCTGTGACGTCAGAAACTGCTGGAACTCAAGGAACCAAGACAGTCCTCATAGAGCCACATCAAGTGTCACATCTTAGGGACAGGTAAGGGACAGCATGGCCAAGGTGTAGGATGGGGTAGGAGGGCCAGACACTCCTAGTTAGGACTGGCCCCAGCACCGGAGGCAGGGTGCACACTGGCGAGGCCGAATTTGCCTCCTGGAGGCTCCAGTGAGAAGGGCCTTCATTGGCCGGTCACATGCGCTCTGATCCTGCCCACAAGTGGAAATCTCTCCAGAACCCTTCTGCCCTGTGAGTCTGGGTGATGCTTCGGACTAGGCATCTCCCAGCTCAGACATCCTCCTTTCGACTGATTCTCTAGTCCAGCGGTTCTCAACCTGTGGGTCGTGACCCCTTTGGGGGTCGAACGACCCTTTCACAGGGGTCGCCTAAGACTATTGGAAAACACCTATTTCCCATGGTCTTAGGAACCCACACACCGCTCCTCGGTGTAGCAAAATATAGCAATGTAGTTTACTATTGTTATATTAAGACTGTTACCCATGCTACACCACGATTCAAGACAAAATTTTATTTATTTCTAATTAGAAATAAATATTTCACAATATATAATTACATATTGTTTTTGTGATTAATCACTATGCATTAATTATGTTCAATTTGTAACAACGAAAATACATCCTGCCTATCAGATATTTACATTACAGTTCATAACAGTAGCAAAATTACAGTGATGAAGTAGCAACGGAAATAATTTTATGGTTGGGGGTCACCACCACATGAGGGTCACGGCATTAGGAAGGTTGAGAACCACTGCTCTAGTCACTCGTCACCCAGCGTCCTTCCCATCAATCTCTCTTCGATGGAAGGATTAGGTCATCCGATTAGCGAGGGCGGGCCAGGCCATGGGGACAGGAGAGTGGTTTCTCTTGCCTAAAACAATCGCTCTGAGCGGCCTAACTGGAAGGTGTGTTTTTGCCCCGCTCGGCAATCTCTAGCCATCAATTATTCAAAGGCTGAGTGGCTTTGGCCGTCAGCTGCCTTCTCTTCCAGGCAGGGGGTAAAACCGAAAAGGTGGACCATCTGGGTTCGGCTGTTTCACATCCGGGTCTCAAGCCTTAGCTCTCAGGTCCTGTTCGGATCCTGAACAGCAGGACACGGGAGCAGTCCTCCATCGGAGGGGGCTGATCCCCAGGGCAGAGCTAGGAGCAGGAGTGGCCTGCGTGAGTGGTACAGACCCGCTCCTAACGCTCAGAGGATCTCAGGCTTGGCAGGCAGAGTGGTCGGTAAGAGGGAGCAAGTGTCGCAGCAGGTGGGTCTGTCTGGGAGGTGACCGGGTGGGGAGATCTCCAGTGCTACCAAGAGGGACTGGTTGCAGAGGGAGCAGGCCTGCAGGAGCCCAGAGAGGAAGGCTGGAATGTCTCAGCCCTGGCCAGCAGTCCCTACACAGTCCCTGTCACAGAGAACGGTGATAACACCATGGCCACCAAAAGCGTGGTGTGATTCACGCCCACGTGCACTGTTCTTGCAGACTCCCAGGAATACTTTGAGATGGGGCTCGCGAAAGACTGGCGTTCCTGTTGACAGTTAGTGTGACCCAGTTGTCCCCGTGGTGAGGCTCAGGAGAGGTGGTAACAAGGCTCGAACTGAAATAACTACGCACACGGCAGCACCCATCCGTGGAAGTGTGACCACAGCTTCTGTAGAGAGGCCAGGATCTCAGCGTGGCCACCCACTAGGTGTGTGCCAAGGACATGCCTATAACACAGCTGCCTTTTTCGTGAACTGGGTATAACATGAGTTATGGGGATTTGTCATGAGGATTACATGAGATACTGTACCTACTATGGGATGGGGAAGTATCGCCCACAGGTTGTATAAGGTTCTCAAAATCATGTGGTCTGGCCCTTCCCAGGCATGAGGGGTGAGATTATTACATGTTTGAGCAAATAGAGCAGGCTAATGTTTAAGCTGATAATTTTGTTTGGCCCGGGAATGATGTTAAAAATATCCCTTGGCAGAAAAAAAGGTTCCTCACTCATGAATGTTGAGCAGTGAATGGCAAACTCATTAGTCAGCAGAGCTGCAAACAGTGGCTCGAGAGCCACAGTTTGCCGACCACGGATGTAGAGTAATTGTTTAACACCTGTTGGGGAACATTATCACCATCAGCACCCTGCCCTCTTCCCCAGCTTCTCAGTTCTCAACTAAGGCTACACCTGTAAATAATGATCATTTTATTTGGCCATCTAATATCTGGATCCCCTTTTTATTAAAGTTCCCCATTTTAGCAGCTGGTACAGTTCTACTTCCTGTCCCTGGCTCCCTCCCTCTTCTTCCAGTCTCTCCTGTAGGCAGTGAAATGAGGCAGACCGGGGTCCCCCACATGGGACCAATAATACCTATTTGGCAAAGCTGGTCATAGGATAACCAGGCTGGTATTCTCAAAGAAACCCCATAAATGTGGGTCCTTTTCTTCTCTTGACTCTGACCCTAGCAGCCCAGCAGCTTAAGGCTCACAGTATTGAGGTCCCGGTCTGGAAGGGTCGGCATAGTCGGTAAGAGAGGGAGGAGAGAGGAGCCGGTGGGCTGGTGAGGATGCCAGCAGTGAGAAATGGTGGAGCTATTTTACAGAGGATGTGGCTCCCAGGCTTGGAGGAGCGGTCCCCGGGCCACACCTGTCATAAAGCATCAGGAAACATCTATCCACATCAAAGAAGTCAGTGCCTGGCCTGTGAGTGTTTAAATCATGAGCACCATCAATACTGGGCTCTGAATGTTGTAGCAGCTCTTCATCCAGAGCAGTGGTTCTCAACCTTTCTAATGCCGCGACCATTTAATACAGTTCCTCGTGTTGTGGTGAATCGTGATGTAAATATCTGCGTTTTCTGATGGTCTTAGGCGACCCTGCTAGTGGTTCTCCACCTGTGGGTCACTGCTGTAGAGCCTAAGACCATCACAAAACAGGTCACGACACACAGGTTGAGAACCGCTGATCCAGAGGCTCCCGGGGGAACACAAACCAAACAGGTCACTAGCAAACTCCTGCAAACCGGCTACCCTGGCCCACGCCTCAAGAAGTCCAGTTGCATTCTGGTTGTCCAGGGCCAATACTGTGCACCCACTGGTGACATCCCCATTTCTTTGGTGATTTTGAATGACAAGGTGACAGAGCCGTGTGACTTCATGTACAAGTAGGACTGCAATTCTATCTTCTCAGGTCAGAGTCCGTAGAAGCAGATCCTGGCAGCCCCCTGGATGTGGGCATCCCCTCAATAATGCTTTGTCTTTCTAACATGTGATTGGTGATGGTTCGGGTATACCCTATCTCATCTAAATCCTGCAAAATCATTCTGTAAAGCGGGGGCTACATGTTTTTTCTCATTTCAGAAAATAGAAAACTAGACTCGGGAAGATAAGTGACATGCAGCTAGTCACTCGCAGGGCTGGGACTCCAGCCCATCTCGGTCAAGACTTCGAGAGCAGGTCTCTCTTCTCATAGTCAGTGTTTAAAGTTTCCACTGTTGGGCTTCCCTCCCCCTGAACCCTTAAACACTCCTGCCTCTCTAACTGACCCCCTGCACACACAGTAACTTTTAGGCCATAAGCTTTTAGTCCCTCTGCCTAGACTGTCTGTCATTTTGCTCACCTGTATAGTTCCAGAGTCTAATACCATCCTGCTTCCCAAGTGAACTTCATTGACCGAAGCAATGGTAGATGCAGCTGGAGAGTGAGCAAGAACAGGCATGGATACTAACCCCATAGACTGGAGACCCACCAAAGGTCTTGGCAGGACTGCAGCAACATCAGATTTGCATAACAGCATTTGTAAGGATCTGAGGAAGGTGGCAAAGAGAAGTCTCCCATCACTGTTTTAAAATATGACAACACCTTAAATGTGAACAAGTTTTGCTGACAAAATTGTATTATTGTAGGTGATCTCAGAAAGGGGAAGGGGGCTAGCCACAGATTCTCTACCTTGAATTTAAGACTATCCATGAATTATCACTTCCCCATCCCCTCAGCCAATGTACCCCTGCTTCCTGTTTTGTACTCATCGTTTCAAGCCTCTTTACAATTCCTGAAAAGGTCATGCTAATTCCAGACACTACACTTTGCCATGCCGTTGTCTCTACCTGCAACGCCCCCCGTTCTCATCTCTTTGAGAAATTCCTATCCGGTGTTAGTATCTAAGGCAAACTCGACTTCTTTCTCTGCCACTTCTGCTCCCTAAAGGAATGCTGCTGAGGGTGGGTTCGCTCTGAGGACATTTACTGGGACACTGGGAGCTTTGGGTGTAACCAAGAAAGGCCAAAGCTCAAAGCCTTCTAGAAGCACAGTGGCTGGAAGGCCCAGCAGCTCCATCAGCCCAGAATTTAGCTGACAGTTGCTCAGCACAGAAAAGTAAAATAAAACAAGTGGAGGCTCGAGCAAGTTTCCCTAGAAGTTAGACTGTGAAGACAGATGTCGAGGAAACTCATATTCTCAAATTCTTATTCTCTCAGAGGGGAATGTGGGTTTTCTAAAGAGGCAGATGAGACCTAGTTACACACCCATCAGCAATATTTGAGAGTACCGATTGCTTTATACCCTCACCAATAGTTGGTATTTCTGAGGGGGTTGTTTGTTTGTTTTGCATGCTCTTTATAAGTCTCCTCACTTCTCTTCCATCTCTGAACCCTCATGAATTGTGTGTCTCACAGGAATTCTGGAAACTACAGCTATTTCCATCTTGTTACCTGTTAGTGATGAGTTGGCGTCTCAGTACTCTTTGTAGATTGGCATTCTGGCCCAAGGTGCCCAATGAGCCACTCCCTCCTTACCTAGCTCTAGAAAACAAATGCACAGATGTGCTAGCTCTAATTCCCTCCTATTCTCAGTCTCTCTAGAAAGCTCACCAGTGCAAGTGAGAGCCGGTTATCATAGGAATTACCTTAAATCTGTCTACCTTTTTAAAAAAATAAAGCATTTACAAGCTTCAGTCCCTTAATAATTACTAGCATCTAACTTCTCGGTATGCCTCACTGACACCACAGGTTTGCCAACCATGGGTGTGATCCTGAACAATGTCCTTCTTCTAGTACCACCTTCAGATCTGGGCAACCACTTGGAGCCCCTCCTCCAGTCCCCATGTCCCAGGAATCCACCCCACCCCCACGCCACGCTCTTACTTTGGAATGCCTCCCTTATGGCATCACTAAGAACTCTTGGGTACTTGGAAACAGCCAGGGCCAGAACTGGTATTTGAGGGGAACATTTGAGCATGAACTGGGATCCAATATGGACCCTCCAGCCCCATTTCTCCCTTTGGGAACACTCTCTGACCCTCTGTCCTGTGGGTACAGTTGACCTGATGACCTGAGGAGCTCCAGGTCTTGTGCTTATGGGGTTTGATGAGCAGATGGCATCCACTGGCTGGCATGTATTGTTTTTAATGGATCACCCAAAGTTTGGCTACTGGATGGTGCTGATATGCTGATTTTAGGTGATTCTCACATCAAAGGAGGAGCTCAGGACTCTGGATTTCTAACAGTTCACCATCAATTCTTGTCATTGCCTTGTACATGGGCTCCTGGGTCTACTCTTACCCAATCATGTTCTGAACACAGTGCTGTTTCCAGTCTAGAGCTTCAGAGGGCAGCAGGAATATTCTATTCTGGGCACCCAGACCAGTCACCCCACCCCTCTTCAGAACCTACTTCCTGTTAGGCATCCCTATGGAGTTGGCACCAATCTCTTCCAAGTCTTCAAAACTGTTACCCTACAAAGCCACTTGGCCTACTGGATCACTGTCCTTCTTTACGTCGATGTAGTGACACCGTGTTCTCTCAAGTCAGAGCTAAGACACGCTGGACACAGATGGCAATTCCTTGTGCTGATGGACCTTAGCCTGTCCACCAGTGGAGGCAGGGATCCAACCAACACTGAAAATAATCACAGTCTCAAAATGCAGTGATTACAATCTAAAGAGTTCAAGAGAACATACGGTGGGAAGACATGTTGCTCTACATGTACACTATAAAGTTCTAAACAGTAAATGTGATATGACCAGAAGATGAAGTATCAGTATCTTTTTCAGCATATTCCGGGTAAGACTTGCATTTGTAATTGTATTATTGAGTTTTATGTGCCACCTTGACTAAGCTATAGTCCTCCCGTTATTCAATCAAATACTAATTTAGGTAGGTGTGATTAATATCTGTGATCAATCACTTTATGTAAAGGAGATTATGAGTAATGATAGAGCCAGCACTAAATAGATGGCCTTAGGGAGCTGCAGAGGCAAGAAGATCTGTTTCGTTTCAATACAAAGAGGTCCCACGTGAGTGTTGCTACCTTTTTCTTGTATTGGGAGATAGGGTTTCCCCAGGAATGGTTCATTTCACAATAAAGAAGAGGAAGAGAGGATTCTTGGACCCAAAAGGGGAGAGACAGCACCTGGATTCCATGAAGAATCTTTATATGCACTGATAAGATAATAAGTATACATATAGCGCCATTTGTCTACCCATTATTCCACATCTTCAGTGATAAATCACCATGTCTTACACGGGCCCGTGAATTTTCTAACAGAATCGCCAATCAAACTATTTCTATAGACAGGGACTCTGCAAAAAGATGTTTTGCCAGGCCTCACACACCCTAAGGGCGATGGTGCCTTTCCCTTCTGCACCTGCTTTCCATCGGTAATGAAGCTTTGGTCTGGTTCTTCTTCAGAGTTCCTCCCGGCGCTAATATTCTGCTATTTTCCCCAAGAAATGGAAAGAGCCTTTCATCTAGAGTTAGAACAATTTTCAGCCCAGGGACTGTGGAGTTTTTTATTTTATTTTTTTAAATAATTTCTTAAAAGAAATTCTCCCTTCACTTGTCCACTCAGAATCTCTAGTTTCATCCAGAGAGAAGACGTCACAGCTCCATTCTCAGACCCAGGGCAACCTCCTTAGGGCATCTCCCACCTGGACCTTCCCAGCAGACAAACAACTCAGGCCAAGTGGGAGATGGGTTCAAGCTCACATCTGCACTTCTTCATGGAGCACCACTCCACCGGGAAGGCTTGCGAGCAAATTCTGTCTGGTCCTTCTCGGCTGGCTGGACACAGTCCCGTTGCCTAAAACCTGACCTGCAGACTCTTCCGCACATGATGCTGTGACTCCTGGCCTAGCACACACACTTGTGCATGGATGAGAATGTAGTGAAAGGAACACTGCCCGGACATCTGAATGAGCAGTCCTAAAATGGTATCGTTGGTCCTAAATAGATGGAGGTTGGCCAACAATGTTATTAAAGATGTGAATACTGATGCTTTTCAAGGGGATATGCATTCCCTGGTGCTACTATAGCATTCCTCCTAACCTGCTCCGTCTCTCTCCCGGGAGATATCGCACAGGCAGCGAGGGCTCTGAGAAGCTTGTTCTCCCTCCCCTGGATTAATTGTATCCCGATGTGACACAGGAAGAGCTGGGCTGGGAATGAATAGACTCGGGCCCCAGATGCCAGCTCCATCCTTGGCTTCTTCAGCCAGAGCCTCCAATCCTTCATTTACTTTCAAGATTTTGCGGTGATCAGCAAAAGCATCTGGCGCGGGGGAGCACACAGCGGGAGCTCAATAAATGCTAATTCCTTCTCTCATCCCGGTGCCGAGTCAGCCCAAACCGCTCTCCGATGTCTTCTCCGGGGAGGAGATCGCCGGGGCCCACCCAGGCTGTGCAGCACCTCATTAAGAGATGTGAGGAGCGGGAAATCGAAGAGCCACAGAGGACACGGAGTGGGCTTCCTGTTTTGTTTCTTTGGCAATCCCACATGACCACGGGGCGCAGCGCTGCGAACAGGGTGACGGTGACAGCTGCACGGGTCAAATGCAACTGCCCTTCCAAAAGTGTCCCCCATTTTGGCAAACCCCCACCTTTATTTCTAATCAAGGCAAAGATTTCTCAAAAAAGAAAAAATATATAGATAGATAGATAGATCACATAGCAAAGAAAGCCAAAAGAATGTTGGTGCCTGTCCTTAGAAGCCACATATATCTATTTTTGTTTCCCAGTGAAGCCCAGTACACTGTAATTAGTATAATAACATGCTCTCTTGCATAAGGACACATGACACAGTTGACCCAGGTCCCCATCTGGCCATAGGACGTGTGCTGTGGGTTGTTTTGTCAGCTGTGGACCTGGATTCTTTGTCGGTACCCTCTCATCTAGTTTGGTCTGCAACCAGGCATTTGCGGGAAACGGGGGAAAGATGGGTGTGGGGTCAACCAGACCTCCGAGGAAAGAATACCGGGTAGATTGGAGTCTGGGGGCCTCGTGGGTAAGATTAGAATCCATAGATAAGAGGAAAGGCTTATGAACAGTCCTAAAATGGTAGCCTTGGTCCTAAATAGACCGAGGTTTGGCCAACAATGTTATTAAAGATATGAATACTGCTGCTTTTCAGTGGGACAGTCCTAAAATGGTATCCTTTAGGACAGTCCTAAAATGCTCATTCTGGAAAGGCTAACTGGTCCCTGACCCCGTGGAGAGTCAAATCCTTTATCTTGGCCTTTTCACCTGAGGCTGATAGACTCAATGCAGGCTCCTGGCCCAGCCACTTCCTAGTCGTGGGAGCTGGCTTGTCCTTGGGGTTACCCTCCATCCAGTACACTCTAAATTGCAGCCTCCTGGTGAAATATCAAATACTGTATGTACTTTCAGGCCCGCCGCCTCAAACACAGTAAAACCCCATTGCCCATGGGTAGGCATCCACAGAACACTCAACAGGAATGAAAATGAAGGAAAAAAGTGTCAGGTAAGCTCGGGTGTGAAGCTTTCTGAATACCCTCCCTTACAGCTAGCACTGTCCGGCCAGCCAAACCTTCCCTGCTTCTCTCAGCCATCTTGATTATCTCACCGGTCCCAGTCTGCTTCTTTCCCACCTGGACCGGGTTTTTCCCATCACGTGACCCAAGCTTTCCAATATTACATTTAAATGTTCCAACTCTTTTGGTCTCTGCCAACCCATGAATCATTAGTCTCAAAGCCTCAGTATCCTTCTGCTAGTTCTGGGGGAAGTACAAAGAAATCTCTTACCAAACCTCATTGTCCTCATTTGTAAAGTGCAGATGATCTCTCAAGCCCTCTTCAAGTTCAGAAATTCTAATCCTAAAAATGGCTTGTCCAACTGTGAGCAGCCTACCAACCCTGGATATACACGTATGTGGTATTTGTGTGTGTTGTAGATAGACATGTAGAGAGGGGTGAAGCCATCATAACCTACAATGTTAAGAGATGTGAAGAGGCTGGAGATGGAAGACCTTAGATCTACACCATGTAGCGTTCTGTCTTTATCATAAACCTGAGGCAGACAGGGCAGGTGTGTTGCTTCTCGTATCCAGATCATCTGCCACTGGGACAGGGCTGTTGTGGTGACCGTATACTGCATTCCTGGCAAGCAGAGGTACGGGGGATGTATGTGCTTCAGAGAGGACAGATGGGTGGGAACACCCCTAGGTCCTCTGAGCTGTTATCAGGCTGCAGTGAAGAGCTTGGGCTCTGTATTCGACTGATCTGGATTTGAATCCGGGCCCTGCCATTCGGTGGTTGTGCACTCTTGAGCAAGTTACTTAACTTCTTTGAGCCTCAGCTCTATCTTCTGTAATACGAGGGAGTTAATAATATACACATTCTCATGAAGTTATGAGGATTAAATGAGTTAGTCCAGGGAGCATAGATATGGTACACTAAGTCATATTATTATTTAGATTCATCTTGCTATTAACACGCACTGATCACCGAAGTGTAGACGGCCGCACACGTTCAGAATTGTTTTAAGTTTTGAAATCCACCAGTAATTCACCATTCCTAATGAAAAGCATGAACCTGAGGCGAGGTTAGATGAGCAAGTTCAGAAAGGACACTTGAGAAAGCTAATGGAAGGAAAGGCTCCTCTTATAAAATCCTGTGGTCTTCCAGACTGTAGTAATGCCTCTGATTCATGCATAACTAACACAGGGCAAATCGCATGTCCATAAACAGAACTGCCCACAAGGAATGGCTCACAGGTCTCTTTAAAGGAGCCCCAACCCCATAAAAGGCCAAATGAAAACATGCATAATAGCGAGAACCTTGGCTTTCAACACACGACACATTTCCTGCAAGGAGCCTGCTCTCACCGCGGAAGGATCCAGCTGGAAAGGTCATTAGGAGAAGGGACTGCAGCCAGGTCAATCCAAGCAACTTCATGCTGAAAGCTCCGCTCCTTTGCAGGCAGAAGGTTTGGGGTGAATCTGATTCCACACAACCAGCTGCCTGTGCATGGTTCCTGGGGAAAACTCACAAGCTCAGAGTGAAGGAAGCATGTATGCCTTCATGAGGGGTTAAGTAGTAGGTTTCCAAGTCCAAATACAATGGAATTGACTTCTCCAATGCCCACAGAAAGGTCTCATTCCATTGTGTTCGCTTGTTAAGTGGCTGTTGAACGTGCATCTCCTGAAGGCCCTGGAAGCCTTCTCTCAGCGACATCTGGGTCTTCCAAACCTATTTCATCTTTTAGAGATAAGTGGGAGAGTGGAGGCTTCAGTATTTCAGGAGGAACTCCAAGGAGAGACAGGATGGACCCAAGTGAAGAACTCTGGCCAAGTCTGAGTTTTGGTTCTGTCTCTGGCCTGAGCGATCATCGTATCTGTGGCCTGGATTTTTCAAGCAAGACTGACCCTCCACGGTGGACGTGCTCTGGGGAAGTGCCAGCTTTCGAGGTGGGAAGGGAAGTTGACCTGCAGCTCTTCCTACTCTCAGCGTCTGCTTCCCTTTCTTTCTCTGGCCTCATCTATAAAGTAGGAGCCCGGGCAGGCCTCTCCAGGCCGGGTCTTCTCAACATGAATGGCATTATCCTAAGGGGCAAACAGTGGCTCCTAGGGAGGAGGCTGTGTGTGAAAAATTATTCCACTTTCTATGTATATATCTATTCAATACAGTGCATAAATATATATATATATATATATATACACACACACACATACACACACACACACACATATATATATATATATGCAATATAGATATGCGGTGCATAACATAAATGTTAATGCCACACACAGCCTATCTCATTATTTGAGTTTCCACAGAGGGTGGATAAACGAGGTTCTCCCTCTATGTAAAGCTCTTGAGTCCAAGGGGTCACCAGACACCCTATTTCTCCAGCTAAGCTCTGGCCTTAAGCAACATTCTCTACTCACTTTGTAAAGACTGTGCCTGTATCGCGGAATGCCCTGATGTTCAGCCCTGGCGAGAAGTGGGGTCTGCCCATGGCACCCCCCCCCTCACCACTCAGAAGAAACTATTCATCAGACAAATGAGCCACCACGAGACAAGGAGTTAACTCTGGGAAGACACAGTGAGTACCTGCACCTTCAGCCTGAGTCTCTGCTGGACAGAACTGTGACATGTCTATTTCTTAGTGGGGCCTTCCACTTAGGGTAACCAAGTGGTTTGTTATCTAAACAAGGACACTATTCATATACACATCTGGACCCCAGGGGTCTCTGGGACAACCCCAGGTAAACTAGTATGTGTGCTTATCATGCTTAAGTATGTCTGTGAAGGAGAGTCTACGAAGACCACATCATTAACCAGGACAAGGACAGATGGCCCGGGGAGGCCACACATGAGGTCAGTTTTGTTGGTCACATTGACCTGGGGACATTCTTCACCTGGAGTTAATGGGGACCGGAATGCTAAGTGTCCTGCAATGCACAAAATAACCCCAGCAAGCAAGGCGTTGTCTGGCCCCAGATGCCAGCGACTACTGAGAAATACTGATTGAGATGCTAGCATGATGGTCATTGTCAATAATACAAAACTCAGGATGACAATCTCAAATGCCTCCAGGGCCAGTCAGGGATTGAAGGATATATGCCCCTTCCTAAGACATTCAAATTCAACTCTTTAAAAAGATATTCTCAAACAAGATCACCTATGCACTAAACTTGGCTTTTGGTCTCTATATTGTGACCTTTTAATAAAGGTTTACTGATCCAGAAAGATGCTTCTACTATAGTAGGTGAAAACAAAAGGCTCCTAATCCAGATGATCCCATTTTGCATATGTACATAGATACATACATGCACACAAGTATTCTCTCTTCCTATATACACATATATATAAATGGAAAGTGATACATGTGTGTATGCATCTATCTATCTATATATATATGTATATATACATATCAGTGCATATATTATGTGCATACAGAAATTCTGGAAGAATATGGAATGATATAGGGCAGTGGTCAGCAAATTCATTAGTCAACAGAGCCAAATATCAACAGGACAATGATTGAAATTTCTTTTGAGAGCCAAATTTTTTACACTGAAACTTCTTCTAACCCACTTCTTAAAAATAGACTTGTCCAGGCCATGGTATTTTGTGGAAGAGCCACACTCAAGGGGCCAAAGAGCCGCATGTGGCTCTTGAGCTGCGGTTTGCCGACCACTGTTATAGGGGATGACAAGAAGAACAGACAACCCAAAGCTTAAGCGCTTTCCCTTTAACGTCTTCTAGAGCCGCGGGGAAATGTGCCGCTCTGAGCAGATACTGGCGACGGCTCAGTATGGAGGCCTCCTGGGAACAGTCTATGAAAAGCAACAGCAGCCACAACTGTAGGGTCTGTGCCTGCGATTGTCATCACATCCCAGATGATTTTTCCTAACCCTCAATCAGGCTCCTGACGGACGTAAATCCCCGGCCCCGGCTCAGCCTGCGGACCCACAGGAATTGGAGCAATGTTGAGGGCTGGGGGTGCAGACGGGGACAGCGGGGCAGGAAGCAGGAGAGAACGAGATGCAAATGAGCACCTCGGTCACTACTCATGTTCTCCTGGGGGAAAAACACATATCCTGGCCACCGAGACAATCATTTCTGGGCTCAAAAACAGGAAGGGACTCGCTAAACACTGCATCGCCGGCACAAAGAGCAGAGATGGTTTGCCAAGAGCACGGCCCTGTCCGGACCAGAATATCAGCTAAGCCTTTAAAGGTGGGACCCACTGCCAGGTGCATGATTTCTGAGGCAAAGGGGAAGTTCCAGATCTTCTCAGACGGCTCTGGGATGATCTTAACTGAGGCCTGTCTCTGGGAAGAAGGCCTTGGGGCTGCCTCCTCATTCAGGTGGGGGGACATATCTTCTCTCAGTTCCTCAGTTCCCCTAGGCCAGCGGTTCTCAACCTGTGGGTCACGAACCCTTTGGGGGCCCATCGACCCATCACAGGGGTCGCCTAAGACCATCAGAAAACACAGATATTTACATTACGATTCACAACAGTAGCAAAATTACTGTTAGGAAGTAGCAACGAAAATAATTTTATGGTTGGGGGTCACCACAACATGAGGAGCTGTATTAAAGGGTCCCGGCATTAGGAAGGTTGAGAACCACTGCCCTAGGCTTTCCACCTCAGCCTCCCAACCCTATGGACTATCTCATTTAATACTAACAATGACCCTGGGAGGCCAGTACGGCTGTTCCCAGTTTACGGATGAAGAAACCGAGGCTCAAAGAGGTTACTCAGTGTCAGGTTCCAAGTCTAGTCTTGTCAGTGCCACAGTCTGCTTTCTATGCTTACCCATCCTTGCACGCCTCCAAGGAGTGGCAGAAGGAGCGAGGATAGGTCCTTTGTGGTGGGGTAGCCATGTGTGCTGTCTCTCCTTGGGGATAATGACCAAAGATATGAGGGACCATGGAACTAGGCTTTTGGAATTCATCAGCTGTGCCATTGACTTAGATGTTAACCAGAAATGGCCCCCTATAATAGCTAGTAAAATTAGTTAAAAGACAATGAAGTTGTTTGCACTGATTGTTAAGTGTAAGGAAAGGAAAACACATTAAAATTTCAGATTCTCAGACCCCATCCAATTTTGCTAAATAATGTATTCGTTATCTATTGCTACATAACAAACACCCCCAAAACCAGGTGGCCTAAAACCATAGCATTTATTTATTTTATTCATTTTATTTTAATCTTTATTGTTCAGATTATCACAATTGTTCCTCTTTCCCCTCCACCTGGTTCCTACCCCACCCTCTGCCCTTACCTCCCCTTCATTGTCCTCATCCATAGGTGTATGATTTTTGTCCAGTCTCTCCCTGCACCCCCCTCACCTCTTTCCCTCTGAGAATTATCAGTCCACTCCCTTCTGATGGCCCTAATTCTATTATATTCAGTTTATTCTGTTCATCAGATTTTCAGTTCACTTGATTTTTAGATTCACTTGTTGAAAGATATGTATTTGTTGTTCATAATTTTTATCCTTACTGTTTTCTTCTTCTTCTTCTTAAAGAATACCTTTCAGCATTTCATATAATACTGGTTTGGTGGTGATGAACTCCTTTAGTTTTTTCCTATCTGTGAAGCTCTTTGCCCATCAATTCTGAATGATAACTTTGCTGGGTAGAGTAATCTTGGTTGTAGGTTCTTGCTATTCATCACGTTGAATATTTCTTGCCTCTCCTGTCTGGCCTGCATAGTTTCTGTTGAGAAATCAGCTGACAATCAAATGGGTGCTCCCCTGTAGGTAATTAACTGTTTTTCTCTTGCTGCTTTTAATATTCTCTCTTTGTCTTTTGCTCTTGGTATTTTAATTATGATGTAAAACCATAGCATTTACCTAGCTCACATGATACTATGTAAAGTCAGTCCTCACTTAATGTCATCTATAGGTTCTGGGACTTTAAGGGAAACAACATATAATGGAACTAATTTTACCATAGGCTGATTGCTATAAACCAGAGTTAAGATCCTACAACAACTTATCAATGTTATAACAAAATGACATTATTCAGGAATCTGCTATACTGGCATCAGGGATGGGCTCAGCTGGGGGGTCCTTCTGTTCTTGGCTGCCCTCCCTCACACATCTGCAGTCAAGTGCGGGTCAGCTATTGGTTGGCTTAGCTGGTATTCACTGTGCCCTCACATTCTGAGGCCTGCCCTGGACAACTGGACTGACTCATTTCCAGCCCATTTAGTCTCTCATCATCCAGCTGGCTGGTCTGGGCCTGTCCACAGGACTTGACTGGTTTTTAGGAGCGAGAAGTCCACGAAGCCTCTTGAGGCCTAGATACAGCAAGCCTTAAAGCCAACCCAGATTCAAGAGGTAGGGAAACAGATTTCACGTATTGATAGAAAGAGCTACAAAGTCAGATTGCATAGCAACATGGTTATATGAAGGGGGAATACTTATGGTCCTTTTTGCAAATGATATATCACAACTGGATTAACCTAAGCTCTATTAGAAACCACTTCATGCTTCCTAAGATGGTCTTCTCTACCGCCTCTACCTATTCAAGTTACCCTGAAGAATTGGAGGGAAACGGAGGTGGGACAGCTGACACCTGAACTAAACCCTAAAGGTGATGAACTATGGGAAGGTGTTGGGTGGAACAGGAACATCATTAGCATGATGTGGGCTGGAAAGCAGAGCACTTCTGTGCTTAGTAACTGCTACACAACAGGAGGGGCAAGAGCGGCCTCTGAAGAGTGTGAGTGTGTGTGTTTGTGTGTGTGTGTGTGTGTGTGTGTGTGTGTGTGTGTGTGTGGCAGGGGTGGGGGAGCAGGGAGTAAGAGCCAAACCATGGAAGATGTAGACATACTTGGGAGGTAAGGAACTGAACTATAGGAATGTCCTCTCAGAGTGACAAAGTAGAGATCCAGCGAGAAGGGAAGTGGACAGAGCTCTTCCAGCTGCAGACACCCAGAGGGCTCTGGGGAAGACAGAAGTCCATGGCTCAGCTGAAACGCAGGCTCACATAGGTGCCTACACAGGACCCTGTAGTATGAGGCCATGCCTCCTTTCCTCCTGCCAAAGACACTGACTGCCCTCCAAAGTGGTCTTCAGAGGAAACCTTGCTGCTTCCCCCGAGAGCCAGGCAACCCCAGCTCCTTAACGAGATTCTGTTCGTTCCCTGGAAGGGTTTGCCCAGCGCACCAATTTATCTTCATTGGGATTTGGCCATTATTCACGGCATTCCCACGGGTGCAGCGCCAGCTGGAGCCAAACTTGGTAATCGTTTCCTGTCTTACCCTCAGCAGTTGTGTATTGCGTTCCAGCTGATGGTATGTACACCGACATAAATTGTTCACCAATAAACATGTCTCTTAAGAGCCTTATTTATCTTTGGGAAGCGTCATGAAATAATCATACAGATTCATCATGCCATATTCTGCCCGTAGACTTTATAGGCGATTCCCCATTAACTTTAATGGGGAAGGTTGTTAGGTGTCTTTTCTCCCCCCTCCCTTAGCATAGATCAAGGTTAGTGCATGGCCAATAAAAGACCTATTTTCAAAAGACCTCCTGGGTTGTCCCTACTCACCTTCTCGGTGACCGCAAGAGTGTCTTCTCACAAGATGGTTTCTCACATTGGGCTGCCTCCACAGTAGAATATCTTCCCGTCTCAGCTTTCTACCCCAGCCCCCCACTTTCCAGGACATATTGGTCTTGTGCTAACAAATTCTTCCTGCCTTAAAACTCCAGCGCTCTTTCCTCTGCTTTATCCAGTGTCCTTCTACTCACCATCACCAGTGTAAGTCTGTTCTCACTGTTTCCACCTAACATCCTGGCCCGCCTTCTACAGGTGCTTCCAGCTACTGGACAGCCCTTTGTCCTTGGTCTTCGTCTATGGCAGTGGTTCTCAACCTTCCTAAGGCCGCGACCCTTGCATACAGTTCCTCATGGGGTGGTGACCCCCAACCGTGAAATGTTGCTACTGTGATGCATCATGATGTAACTATCTGCATTTTCCGATGGTCTTAGGTGACCCCTGTGAAAGGGTCGTTCGACCCCCAAAGGGGTCGAGACCCACAGGTTGAGAACCGCTGGTCTATGGGCACCTGTGTAAAAGTTTTCCTTCCTCAGTTGGAAGAGGTCACTTTCTACTTTCTGATTTCTGTTGGTTGGTTGGTTGGTTGGTTGGTTGGTTGGTTTTGGAATTCACCCTTACATTAGCTAAGATGAAGGTTAAGCTGCTATACCAAAAAGGCTCCCAAGAATCTATGACCTAAAAAAGATTGTATTTTCTCCCTCAGAAAGCAGTTCTAAGGGAAGTAGCGAGGGGTAACTCTACATGATTATCTCCAAACCTTGGTTTTCTGTATTTTATTGCCCCACAGTTCTTGGCTCATGGTCAAAGCCAAGCCATCGGCACATCTGACATCAGGATTTGAGCTTATGGGGTAGAGAGAGAGGGAAAATGTCTTCTCTTGTGTGGCATTCACCTGCAGGTGATACTTTCACTTGCCTTCCCTTGGCCCATACTAGGTCTCAGAGGTACATCTAGCGGCCTCATATTTAACATCACTTCCGCTGCTATGTACAGAGTAAGGGGAGAATGGATTCTCTGGATCTCCAGAATTCTCCCCACAGTTGGGCGTGGTTGGGTTACTCAAAACTGAACTGTTTAGACATAGTCAAAAAGAGATCTTTCCTCAGAATAAGATTTGTGTAGACGAATGAAGTATAAATCAAAGAGCCGGGTGATAGATACTGCCACCATGGGTCAAATCTCCCTCAACTAAAACACTTTCTTTAAGACTAATGTAAGAAAAGGCCTTGACAAGTATCACATGATCTTACTTATTTGTGGAATCTAATGAACAAACTAAACTGGCAAACAAAACAACTCAGAGACAATGAAGCATGCAACAGACTGACGTATTTCAGAGGGAAACGGGGCGGGGGTGGGGGGAGGAGGAAGAGATGAACCAGAGAATGTGTGTGCACATACACCTCACCCATGGGCATAGACAATAGTGTGGTGAAGGCATGGGGAGGAGGCGGGACTGGGGTGGAAGGGGCCAATGGGGAGAAAGGAAGGACATCTGCAATACTTTCCCCACTAAAGATCAATTTAAAAAAATAAAAAATGTTTCCAAACTTTCAAAAAAGAACAGGAAAAGCCTTAATAGAAAGGGATCATCCTGGCTTCTTTGGCACACACAGTATAACCGATCCATCAGCAAATACTATGGGTTTTTCCTTGACTACTTATTCAGAATCTCACCATTTCCTCACCTCCACTGCCAATCCAAACATCCACCAGCTATTTCCTGGCTGGTCTCAGTCACCTGTCAATGACTGGAATTCTGCCCTCCTACAGGTTTGCTCTCAACACAGCGGCCAGGACAATCCTTTTAAAACCTTTTAAATCAAAACATGACATTGTCCAGCTCAAAACCCTCCAGTGACTTTCATCTCAAATCAGGAGTAAAAGCCGGAATAGTTACAATGATCTACGAGGCCTACATCTGCTCTTATCGCCTCCAAGGCTTCCCCTTCCCTGCACCCTCATCATTCAGCACCCTTCTTCCTGCTCCATACCCCTTCAAAATCTGCTTCAGGCACTGGCCTCCTTATTGGTTCTAAAGCATGCCAACCACAACTTGCCTCGGGGTTTTGCACTGGCTGTTCCCTCTGTCTGGAATGTTCTTCCCCAGATACCCATATGTCAACCTCCCTCACCCGCTCCAGGTCAAATGTTGCCTTACTAGAGAGGTTTTCCCTAACTCACCCATACAAAATAGCAACCCCATATCCAGTTGTGTGCTGATAAAAGTTTAACAACTGGCTGTTTCTGAATGGTAGTATTTTCTGTGTGTGATGTAAATCCTTCCATCACGGCCAATGTCAACCTGCCAACGGGAGATAATTAAATATGGGCTGGAGAGAGAGAGAGACACACAATTTTCAGGAGCTGGTGCGCGCTAGCTCCAGGACACCAGTGCCCACCTCTCTCCAGCATTCTCTGTCCCTTTACTCTATTTTTGTCTCCTGGGCGCTTATATATTATTCACTCATTGAGTTGCTTATGAATAGTGTGTGTCCCCTGGCAAAATATGAGCTGGATGAGGGCAGAGACCATATCTTCGAGTAATATTTGTTAGAATGAATGAAGGAAATGGGCAGGAAAACATAAACAGCTCCTGTTAAAAAAAGATAGATGAGCATCAAACCCATGGGGAATGTCCTTCCCCGCCGCAGGCACTAATTGTCTAAATCAGAGCTCGCCATCAGGACGGGGAACGCTGTCCAGAGACCATGGAACAGTGACTCCGTAATGAAAACAGCGGCAGGAGTTAACCGGACAGAAAATGTGCCACCCTAGACGAATGTGGAAGAGAATCAAATCTGGCAGGAGCCAGAGGCAGGCGGGGAGACTCCACCTGGTTTGAGAACCAGTGAAAACAGGTTCAGAATCCGGTTGGTGGTGGTGTTAGAGGCGTTCTAAAAAGCGAAGGCCGGCAGGGGAATGGTGGATTGTCGATCCTCCTGGATGAAAGAATCACGTGGAGGCAGGACGGTAATAATCTAAGAAATGCACTCGAAGCACATGCGGGGTACTGAGGTTTAGCTGTAAAGATGAATAATACACATGTTAACGGCAACAGCCAACAGGAGAGGAGTTGGGAAAGAGATGGTATCATGATACAGAGCCAGCCACCTTGTAAATTGGTTCAGTCCTTTGGGAAGATGATACACAGCGAGAAGAAGAAAAGATGTTCACACCCTTCAAACCAGGCCCTGTATTTCATCCAAAGGAAGAATTTAATAGAAGAAACTGACTCTACACAGCAAACATGATCCCAGAGCAGCCACCATCACAGACACAAGTTGAAAATTACCTCAACGTTCATTCATAGGGAATGACTAAGCAAACTGAGGGTCTAGTAACTCAGTGGAATATTTGTCATAAAGCTCTAAAAAAAAAACAGGAAATCATATAGCAACACTAATGATGCCTATGACAGGGTGATGCTGAATGAGCACCAGCCTGCATGTGGCCCATTATATTGGTTTCCAATCTTTAAAACCGTGTTCACAGCATGACTAAGACCGAAGGGGAAGGCGCAGAAGCAATTGTGTTTGGGAAGGAGATTGTTTTTCTCTTTTACTAAAGTTGCCTTCATTTAATTATTAAAGTTTTAATGTTTTTAAGCTTTAGATAATAAAAAAAAAATTCCAGCAGAGACCGGTTTGGCTCAGTGGATAGAGCGTCGGCTTGCGGACTGAAAGGTCCCAGGTTCGATTCCGGTCAAGGGCATGTACCTTGCTTGCAAGCACATCTCCACTGTGGGGTGTGCAGGAGGCGGCTGATCGATGTCTCTCTCTCATCGATGTTTCTGACTTTCTATCCCTCTCCCTTCCTCTCTGTAAAAAATCAATAAAATATATTTTTTAAAAAAATTCCACATACAAAATGGAGGGTTGAGTGGTGGGAAGAACATCCCTTGTCTTGGGGGCTGGTCCCCTTCTGCTCAGAGTATCATCCAGCCTCGTCACGGGGAGCACTATACCTGCCCTATCCACCGCGGGGGGCAGAGCATCCCTGGAATATTAGGTCTGGATGGCCTCGGGGTTCCAGCAGTCCCGCTGCCTTTCCCGCCTAGAAACCAGGACGATGGCTTAAGACAATGAACTTCATGAGAATACTCCCGCCTCCCAGGCTAAACACAGAGCAGCGGCCCCAGGCTCCAAGGTCAGGGTGAGGAAAAGCCAGCCCTCCTGCTGCCCCCCGGAACCGCTGCGGCCCGAGGAGCGCTGGGGGCTCTGGCTGTTATTTAATTAGTCTCCGAGCCTGCAGGCCCCTCGCTCTCAGAACCCCCAGAGTGCAAGAGGGCAAGGGGCACAGCTTCTTCATTTGGCAACGTGTCTTTTTTAATAGCTCACACTCCTCCGGACCCCGGGATAAGAGCCGTAGATGCTCACAGAGACAACACTTGTCCGGGTTAAATCCTCTGTTCCCCCGATTCTGGGCAAAGCTACATTTTTAAATCCCCCAGAAAAATACCGTGTTTGCCGGCGTATAAGACGACTTTTTTAACCCAGGAAAATATTCTCGAAAGTCGGGGGTCGTCTTATACGCCGGGTGTCATCTTAAAGGGCGAGTCTACCCCAAACTCTATATTTTAACTGGAAAAATTGGGGGTCGTCTTATACGCCCAGTCGTCTTATACACCAGAAAATACAGTAGTTGTCGGCCTTCACCTTAATCTTATCAACAGAAAAATACTCTCCCATCTCCTGCAACTATGCTCATTCGAAAAGCAAAGCAGTGTCCCACAGCTCCACGGGTCCGCAAGTCCCATGAGTTCGATTTCTTCCACTCCACTGCGGTTTTACCATCCAATCCCCTTTCTTCCTGTCAGAATGTTTAGCACCTTCGTCACCATGGCGTTTAGACTTGATCCATCCACTTCATCTTCACAGCAATCCTAAGTGATAGTTACGGGTTCATTATTCCCATTTGACAGATGAGAAAACCGAGGCACAGCAGAGGAACTTCTGCAAGGTCACACAGGACAGGGCAGGAGCAAGATGTGAGCTTCTTTAGGAGTGTGATAGCAGGACCTGCCCCTACCTGCCAATGATGTACCTTCCTGCGCGTAATTATCCACACCGAAGAAGAGAAACACAGCATTCACAATGGAAGAGCTGCCGGAATTCTATCTGCCTTCTAAAATATGTCCGAGTCGCTGATGGCCAGCCTGGGGGAAGGCGGAAAAGCTTCCAGCCAACAGCCCAAACCAGCGTTTCTTTCAGAGTGAGCTTCAAATCCAGCTCCATGCTCTGGGGGGGAAAAAAAGTGGTGGATCTCAGGCTAAAGGAGAAGGAGGAGGAGGAAGAGGAGGAGTAGTTGTTTAATTGTGAACCTTAAACTTCTCTAAATAAAAAGTCTTCATAAAGAGAGAATCTGACACCCCGGTGATACTCGTGCACCCAAGTCACCCTGTCGTGGGCCCTCTAACAGGCCAGAACACAGAAGGAGCATCCCCACCTGCGGATGTGGGCGCAGGTGTTCTGAATGGAGGCTGAGGGCTGTGACGTAGCCTAGCAGCAACAGACGCTGCAGTACCAGCAGGAGGCGCCCCTCGGGGTCTCCCTGAGGCATCTCATCGGGATGGGGTCCTACAGCAGGCGGCCGGGGGGTGCAGTCGAGTGCAGCACAATGACCTTTCAGTGGCAGACCAAGTACGCATGCGCAATGGTGGTTCTAGAGATGATAACGGCCCGGAAAATTCCTACCGCCTAGTGACATCAGCTGCCCTAAAGTGCTGACGTCGTAGCCAAGGTAACGTCGTGGTGCACGCATTCCTCACGCGTTTGAGGTGATGCTGGTGTAAACACACCTGCACGGCCAGTCTACGTGGACCATTATGAATAGTACATAACGCACAATAAAGAGAATAAACAACTGTTAATAGTTTATGTCTGTACTGCACTATACATTTTAGAGTTATTGTAGAGTGCACTCTTTCTACTTACAAAAAAATAAAAAAGTTTGCCATAAAATATTTGGGTTATGCTGGCTGCAGCCTCAGACCTCTGGAGTTTACTATGTCCTTTAATTGCATCACTTTCTCTTGTGCGTGATTTCATTTCGTGTTGATCTGTGCCGTCACGTGCTATGCACACTTGTGGTGTGGGAGCAGGAGGCTCTACCACGTAGGCCAGGTGTGTAGTAGGCTACAGACCCTCTAGGTTCTAGAGCAGTCTTTGTTTGCACAAGTCTGAAATCACCTAAAAATGCACTTCGCAGAGCCTACCCCTGTTGTTAAGTGGTGCGTGTCCATGTGAAGTTACGAGAACAAAACGTAGATCTCCTGATGGAGGTAACTTCATGCAGGACTGTCAGGAAGGAAGAATCCCCGGGGCAGTCCTCGGAAACAAAGCTAATCCCGGACCTTCCTGTTCAAAGACCTCTGTGGGTCCCCACGAACCAGCCACCAACCGAAGAAAGCTCCGACTCCGCTCTCCGGGACTCAAAGCCCTTGGTGATCCGACCCCGGCGCACATGGAGAAGATTCCCAGTCGGTGGGCGAAGTGACCCTGTGTCTAAACGACAGAAGTCCCTTAGAACTCCTGCCAACGTCGTGTGTGAAGAGACTCGGGTCAGATGACCGAGAACATGAGATGGGACTTGTGTGAATGCTGGATGAAGCCAGGCTTTCCACCAGCCCCTGACTCCTTGTGCCCCAAAAGCAGGACTGGGTTTGCACTTACAACCCCCCTGGCCCCCTTCCCCCATGAGACGAGGACTGTCAGAATTTCCCTAAACCACTTCTGGGAGGATTCCTTTTAAGCATAAATACTAGTTTTTCATTCAAGAAACTGGGAGAATTGGGTTGAGCGTTGACCTATGAACCAGGAGGTCACCGTTTGATTCCCGTCAGGATACAAGCCCGGGTTGCAGGCTTGATCCCCAGTATGGGGCGTGTAGGAAGCAGCCGATCCGTGATTCTCTCATCATTGATGTTTCTAGCTCTCTCTCCCTCTCCCTTCCTCTCTGAAATCAATACAAATATATGTATATTTTTTATATAAAAAAGAAAGAAACTGGGAGAATTGGGTTGAGCGTTGACCTATGAACCACATTTGATTCCTGTCAGGATACAAGCTTGGGTTGCAGGCTTGATCCCCAGTATGGGGCGTGCAGGAAGCAGCCGATCCGTGATTCTCTCATCCATGATGTTTCTAGCTCTCTCTCCCTCTTCCTTCCTCTCTGAAATCGATGCAAATATATATATTTTTATATATATATAAGAAAGAAACTGGGAGAATTGGGAAATATTAACCGGCTGGGTAGACTCCCTTTACTATGTGCCCATCCTTGCCCACGTCGCTGCCACCCTCTGCAGCCCCTCAGTCCCTGGCTTCAAGAGGACCCCCGGCCTGCCCCGCTCCCCCGCTCCCCTGCTCCCCTCACTTTCTCCCGCCAGCCTCATTTATAGGCCAGCTGGTCCCGCCTCCCTGGCCCCTGAGAAAGGAGGGTGTTCAGAGCACCAGCCGTCTCTCTATGATGCGGGTCACCTCCCTGAGTCATCCCCACTGTGTCATCCAGCGCACCACCTTCGGAGCCCTGGCTCCCCGAAGCGGGGCTGGCTATTCAGGCTTCTCAAAAGGCTCCCCTGGGAAATTTATTTTAGGGCAGGCACACAATTGCCTGGCCTTCTCCATATTTTAACAAGGTTTGAAACAGAAGCTTCTAGAAAAGAGTTCAGAACGGGCTTTTTTTTTTTTTTTTTTCCCCAGTCTACCCCAGAAGACTCGCCACTCTGAAATGAATTCATCCCTGGACATTAGCCAGGCAGCCCCAGGCCAGCGTTCCTGGGAAGGCCCGCCTCCCTGGCACCTAGGGAAGGTGGTAGGGGTGCCTGGGAATGGGGGTGGGGGTGCCAGGGCTGGAATACCTCCTGTGGGGCACTCACCTCAGCGCTGGCTGGCGTGGTGAGCACCAGGGACAACTCGGACGCTGGCACACCTCCACAAACGGTGCCTTGTTGCCTGGCACACAGTCCCCTCGGGGGAGGGACAAGGTGGAGGCAGGCACCGTTCCCCTGACCTGGTCTGGCTGCAGGACATGAACCACTCCCTAGAGAACCAGCCGAATGCCAGCCCACAGTGGGCCTGACACAGGGCCTCCGAGCGCTCCCTGGGCTGAGGGCCTTTGGCCGTGGTTCTCAGAGCCCCTCATTATCATCCCTTCCCAGGGTCCCTACAATCCACGGGGCTCCCTGTGCGCACCCGGGGTTTGAGAAGACCCTCCAAGACCTGATCTGGGCCTGGCTCCGTTCGAATTCCAGGGGGTCACTTGCTCTTCCTTGAAATTCCTCGGGAATAAAAGCAGCTATGACCCCAGTACAGTGGTACCTCAAGATACGAGTTTAATTCGTTCCGTAACCTTGAGGCGTGGGAAACTATGAGACGCTCGCGTCGCGGTAAACTGGTGGGTCGTGTGCAGCCGGCCGATCCGCGCGATGACTCCTATCTCAACTGTTGCTCGTATTTCAAAGCAAAAATCGCTCGCTCACTCGACGGCTCGTATCTCAAAAATCTCGTATGTTAGGGCACTCGTATCTCGAGGTACCACTGTACTTTGATGCGGGAGAGGAGTTGACTCTCTGTTGCACCCCAGGACCCAGGCAAGCATGGAGCTGGGTGCCCAGCCGAGCTTCCCCTGAGCCCCTCACCGCCACCTGGCTAACAGCGAGGAGAGAGGGATCCTGGCGGTGGTGTCAGCCAGGGGGACAAGGAGCCACTGGGTAAGGCAGCAGAGAGACAGGCAGGGCGGGAAGGAAGCTGGGCAGCCGGGTGGAGGGCCAGCCTGCTAACTGAGCCTCAAGTCAGGAGCTGAGCCCTGGCTCCGAGTCACCTTCTGGGACCAGACAGCCACGCCTGGGGACGGGGACAGGGGCAAGCAGGAGCGACGCAGAGCCCACTCTAAGCCCGGGGCACAAGCAGAAGCGGCCAAACGGGGCCTGGGGCTGTGCAGGAGCACCTCCGTTCTCGCCAGCCTGAGGGCAGAAGTAATGGGGACCCTCCTGGGCCTGCTCGCAGCGGGGTGACAAGGAGAGAGAGACCAACTCCATGCGATACCAGTAGCCAACCAATGGAGGGGGGAATCGGCCCCTGCATGGGCAGACAGTCACAGTCCCTCCTGTGCCACATCAGTCCCCTGAGCCCGGACCCGCCATGCGTGTTGGAGTTTTCCAGAGCACCTGGGTGAGGTAGGGGAGGAGGGGGGACTCTCTCATCCACGAGATGGAGGACAGCACTTCAGAGACCCTCCTTGCCTTGTGGTCTTTTAAGGAGCGGAAAATGCCCCCAAGGCTCTCGGGATAGCAAGACAAACACCGACCTGAGTGTGAAATTGTGCAAAACCAGGATATGAAGGGAAAAGGCTCTCTTGTTTTTGAGGTCCCAGAACTTTTATACCCAAAAGCGTCACTCTGGAAAACCATACACAGCTTACACCGGCTGATGCCATTGCCGGGATGTTCCGAGACACCGTGGCCTGTGGCACCTTCAGGGACCAGGCTCCAAGGAGAAGCAGCAGCATCGCCATGGTGCTGCACCTGTTTTCACCTAAAAAGGTTTTACCAGCTGAAACCGATTTGGCTCAGTGGATGGAGCGTCGGCCTGCGGACTGAAAGGTCCCAGGTTCGAGTCTGGTCAAGGACATGTACCTTGATTGCGGGCACATCCCCTGTTGGGGGCATGCAGGAGGCGGCTGATCGATGTCTCTCTCTCATCGATGTTTCTAACTATCTCTCTCCTTCCCTCTCTGTTAAAAAAAAAATCAATAAAATATATTTAAAAGAAACAACAACATGTAAAACACTCAGAACAGGACTTTAATCGTATATATATAAAAAATGTTTTACCCAGTATTTTATTCGGAACGAGAAAGTTACCAGGGTCAGAAAGCCAACTCAAACTAGTTTCCCTCTTTTTTTTTTTCTAGTTTTCCTAGTTTTATAACTTGACATTTTATATTTAAATGTGTGATCCTTTTCCAGTTACTTTGTGTATAAGGAGTGAGACATTAAGTTGTGTGGTTTTGGTTTTGGTTTTGCCTAAGGATGTCCATCTAACTCTAGCACCATCGGTGGAGTAAGCGGTCTACCCTCTTTGGAATCATTTTTGTGCCTCCATCAAAAATCAATCAGGCAGGTGTGTGTGGGTCCACTTCTTGGTTCTCTCTTCTGTCCCATTGATCTTTGTGTCTCTCTCTCCCAAGTGACCAAGCAGCCTTGACCGGTACAGCTCCATAGTAAGTCCTAACAATGAAGACTCGTTCCTTCCATTTTCTCCTTCGTTCTCAAAATTGTGTTAGGCATTCTAGTTCCTTTGCTTGTACATAAAAATCTTAGAAGCATCTTCTCTATCTAAAAATAAACCACCCTGGGATTTTGATAGGAAACGTGTTAAAACTGAATGTCAGTTTGGGGAGAATTGACATCTTCATTGAGTTGAGTCTCCCAGTGTGACTCTCCATTTATTGAGATTCTCTAATGTATATCATTAGTGTTTTATAGCTTTCCGCATGCAGGTTCTTTATGTGCTTTGTTAGATTTACACCTCAGCATTTCATTTTTTAGTGAGTGATTAAATGATACTGCATCTTTAATTTCAGATGATCATTGCCAGCGCATAAGCATGCGGTTGATTTTCTACGCTTGTCTTATATCCTGTGATTTTGCTAAACTCACTGAGGAGTTGTACGAGGTTTTCTTCCTGTTTGTTTGGTAGAGTCCTGGGAATTTTCGACATAGCCAATCATGTCGTCTGCATTAGGATGGTTCTTTAATAAAAAAGAACCACTTTTGTGGGCCCCCTAACAGGACAGAACACAGAAGGAGCATCGTTACCTTCTTTTTCAAAATGTCTGCCCTTTCCCCCCATTTTCTTCTTTTATAGAAATCCCAACACAATTTTGTTTTAAAGAGGCAGAAGCCAATGCCATTGCCTGCTTTCTGAACTTCGGGGTAAGGCACGCAGTCTTTAAGTGTAAGGTTGGTTGTAGGGTTTTTGTAGATGCTCTTTTTCAAGTTGGAGGAGTTCCCTCTATATCCAGGAACTGAGAGGTTTGGTGTGTTGTTTTTTTTATCACAAATTTGTTGTTGAAATTTGTCAAATTCTTTTCCTGCATTCATTGATATGATCATGTAATTTTTTAATATAATAGATTACACAATTGATTTTTTATTAGTGACTCGTCATATACCGTTAGAATAAACTTCACTACATCTTGGTATATACTTTTTTCATATATTAGTAAATTCCATTTGCTAATATTTTGCTACAGATTTTTGCATCTGGATTCATCAGCTATATCGGTCTATAGTTTCCCTTGTAGTTTTTTTTTGATTGGTATCAAGATAATGCTAACTTCTAGAATGAATTAAGGAATGTTCTCATCTTTTCTATATTCTGGAAGAAATTCATGTAGAATTGGTTTAACCATTTAGTAGAATTCTCCTGTGAAACCATCTGGGCCTGGAGGTATTTTGGGGGGGAGGGAGGGGAGAGTTTTTAAATTAAAAATTCCATTTCTTTAGCAGTGAAAAGGCTATTCCAGTGATCTATTTCATGTTGAGCGATGGGTAATACAGTCCACGTTTTCAACAAGGTGATCCGTTTCCTCCTCCAAGTTGTCAAAATGATGGGTGCCGAGTTGCCTGCAATGTCCTATTATTATCTCTGATGCCCACAGGGCCTGCTGATAGCCTGGTTTCGCTCTGGATATTGATAATTTGTGTCTTTTCTCTGTTCTCACGTTGTCAGTTTTGCTGGAGGTTTATCAGTTTTACTGAGTGTTTTGTTTTTTTTCCAAGGACCCTCTCTCTTTGTTTTATTGATTTTTTCCCTGCTGTTTCTGTTTTCAATTTTATTGATTTCTGCCCTTATCTTGATTATTTCCTCCCTGCCGCTTGCTGTGGGTGTGTTTCACTCCCCTTTTACTGAGTCTCTTAGTGGGGGGCTATATTACTGATTTGAGATTTCTCTCTTTCCTAATGGATCTATTTGGTGCCATAACATTTTTTTTTTCAGCGCCGCCGCCATCGTGCGCCACAATCTTGATATGTTGCATTTCCATTTTCATTCAGTTCCAGTTATTATTTGATTTCTCCTGGCGCTTCCCCTTTAAGCCCATGGATTATTTAGAAATGTATTTCCAGTCTCCACCTATTTGGAGGATTTTTTTTTTCCCATTATCTTCCTGTTACCGATTTCCAATTTGATTTCATTGTGGTTGGAATTATTTTCAAATTGTTGAGGTTTGCTTTACAGGCCCGGGCTCCGCTCCATCTTGGTGTATGCTCTCCGGCCATTGGAAAGGAGGTGTATGCTGTTGTTGGGGTGAAGTGGACTATAAATGTCTATTCGATCCTATTGGCTAACGGTGTCAGCCTCTATTGATTGTCCTTTTTCATTCAGTGGAGATGTTCCCGGTGTTGGTAGTGCGAGAGGTTTTCTATCGGAGCCTGGACATTTTCCTGTTATGGTGCAAGTGTCTGGTTCTTATTTAAACCTTCTGTTTTCATTGGCTTAGGGGCGAGGAGCCTCACTACTGGCCAGTGGGGGTGAAAGTCCTGGCTCCCTACTCGGCCTCCCTAGACTCCCTCCCCCCGTGGGTGCCCCAGCCTCTAGGGGGTGCAAGTCTAGGCCCCCACTTGGCCTTTCCTGGCAAAGATGGTGGTGGGCCGCAGTGGTTTCTGGGTTGTTTGGCTGCAGGAGAGCAGTTATCGTCTGCAAGGTTTCTGTCTTGTTAGTCTGCCTCTTTCCTGTTTTTTTCTCTCTCCCTCCCCCCTCCAGCGATCAAGCTTTCAATTGGGGTTTTCAAATATCTGGACCCTTTGGTGTTTGTGGGCTGCCGACTTCCTTGGCTCCAACTCTGGGGTCTATAAGGCAAGAAAATAAAAATAAAAACGAACAAACAAAACCCAGAGAACTCATCAGCACATCACTCCTCCAGTCCCGAGATCCCTAGCTGCTCCCGTCCACCGGCCGGCCTCCTGGTACTTGTTCCATGTGGATGTTAGAGGGGGGTGAAGTCCGTGTCCACGCTTCTTCCCGGCAGCAGACGCCCAGTGAAACTCTCACCACGCACGTTCTTCCCGTCTTGTCTGTGCGTTGTTTACAAACGGGAGAATTTCTGTAATACAGTTCTGCTTTTTAAACATTAGCATTGAGCCGAAACCGGTGTGGCTCAGTGGATAGAGCGTCGGTCTGCGGACTGAAGGGTCCCAGGTTTGATTCTGGTCAAGGGCATGTATGTTGTTCAGAGCACAGCTTGGGACGTGTTTACAAGGAACAATGAGGGGCTGGTCTGCAGCCTCTGGATTCTAAAGGGCCCGGACACTCTCTCTCCCAGCTCAGCCGGAGGGACCTCCGTGGTCCTCTCTGCAGGAGCCCCTCCTCCACCTGTATTTCTTAGCTGTGTGGGCATGCGTATCCTAGCAGTAAACCACTGTGGAGCATGTATGTGTGCTGTGCTTACAGCCTCTCTAAGTGGGGGCTTGCCCCGCGCTGTTCAGAAAGGTAGCCACTTGCCACTGGGGGTCTCTACCCTTCAAGGAACCAAAATGAAAAATGGAGGTTCTCCCAACATTACTCCACCCAGCAAAGCTCTCGTTCAGAATTGAAGGGCGGATAAAGAGCTTCGGAGATCAGCTGCCTCCTGCACGCCCTCTACTGGGAATGTGCCCACAACCAAGGTACATGCCCTTGACTGGAATCGAACCTGGAACCTTTCAGTCCACGGGCCGACGCTCTATCCACTGAGCCAAACCAGTTTCGGCGGAACCAAAGCTTTGTTTCCGATGCTGCTCAGGGTCGAGTGAGATTGGGAGATTGTGCCCAAGAAATAAAAGGCAGCCGGCGAGTAATTTGGTTTTCTGCGAGGGGAGCAGGCAGAGCATAGAAAAAGGCATCATCTTCCGAATGTTATTTAAAAAAATAATGATTTTTTTTTTTTTTACCTGTCTGGAAGGAAGTCACTACTCATATACGCAGGAAAGTAACATGAATATTATGTCCCTCACGTTTGGAGCTGTCTCGAATGCCTAGGGGACTTCCCCCAGAGAGAGAGATCCAAAGCGACACTGGGCCCCCGAGGATGGGAGTCGCTGCTAATTTGGTTCCCTGGGTCACACGGGAAGGGAAGGGGGTGGCGTCGGGAGAGGGAGGCCGGTGTTTCCTCTCCGTTCACAGGGCTGCGGTACATTTTGCATTTCCCAAAGGCCATAATTATTTCCTGGAGAAGAAATTCAAATGACCCAGATAGTTAATTCCGCGAGATTGGCCCAAAAAGTATTTACTTAAAAGGCAGTTTTGTCGAAAAGAACCTCACAACACAGGCAGGGCTTGCTCTCGTTGCCGGGAAAATGCAGTGCCAGACCCAAGGCTGAAACCTGTTGTAATTAGAGAGAGCAGGGGAGTGGGAGGTTGGGAGGCAGAGAGAAGGAGTGGGAGAGGCAGAGAGAGGAAGGGAGAGCGGGAAGGGAGGATAGAGGGAGGATGGAAGGGAAAAAGGGAAGGAGAATGGGAGGGAGGGAGGCAGGGAGAAAGAAGGGAAAACAGATTTCTCATGAGCTACCCAATGCGATGACTGGAACAGGGTTGTCCATGAGTCTCCTGACTCCAGCTGAGGGCAGGCCTCAGAGACTTAGACCCGTCACAGACAGTCAGTGACGTCCCTAGGCACACAGCCAAGGCCATACTCCCTCAGCGAAGGTCAATCACACAGTCTGGCCAATGGGAGTTCAAGACTCCAGGCAACATGGGAAAAAACACACCTCCTACCGACCCATAGCTTGAGGCATTAGATTTCTATCCACAGGAAAGTGTATAAAAATGTGTATTCGAATAGGTGTCTGTGACGGTGGCTAGGTATGTAGGATGTCAGTATGAAGGGATGCCAGTCTATTTGTGTGACATGGAGAGGAGTCTGTTCCATGGACCAACGTTTTTGCAAATTCAAGAACAGAGCTGGGCCCTAACCGGTTTGGCTCAGTGGATAGAGCGTCGGCCTGCAGACTGAAAGGTTCCAGGTTCGATTCCGGTCAAGGGCATGTACTTTGGGTTTCGGGCACATCCTCAGTGGGGGGTGAGCAGGAGGCAGCTGATGGATGTTTCTAACTCTCTATCCTTCTCCCTTCCTCTCTGTAAAAAAAAAAAAAAAAAATCACTAAAATAAGTTTTAAAAGAACAGAGCTGGCCTGCCAGCATCTCTCACACACGAAACTCCTTCTATGGGGACCCTGAGTGTCAGGGACCAGGTGGGATAGAAGCTCAGCCCTCACCTCAGCCAGCTTCAGTCTCCCCCCCCCCC
>PVJN01013429.1:0-48788 GCA_004026805.1 Lasiurus borealis
TAGGGATAGGGATAGGGAAAGGGGTAGGGATAGGAGTAGGGGTAAGGGTAGGGAAAAAGAAAGGGGTAGGGAAATGGGATAGGGAAAGGGGAAGAGATAGGGTCAGGGATAGAGGTAGAGATAAGGGTAGGGAAAGGAAAAGGGGTAGGGAAAGGGGTAGGGATAGGGCTAAGAGGACAGGATCAAGATAAAGACAGGGATAGTAAGCACTTGAAGCCTGATAACATAGAGGTCAATTTGGGGGCAAGGCACTTTACTTTTCTGTGCCTATTTCCTATATGTAAAATGGGAAAGTAATGTACTTCACCCCTGGAGCTATTATGAGTTGATACATGGAAATCACTTAGGAGTGCCTGGCACTTAGTAACCATATATGCTGCAGGAACATCTGGTATAAACTCCAGGATCCAAGAGGCATTCATTTAGCAGAGGCCCTCTGGAATGAGCTGATATTTCCCCTCCTTACAGCTTAGACTTCCAACACCCTTGAAGAAATAAATTAATATGTATCCACCCCCTCTCTCTTTAATGTCCTGCTACCTCAGTTCTTCTTTTACCCTCCAGATACTGGGTTTTGTTTTAGAGACTCGTGCCTCTAAAAACCCTTTGCATCACTCCAGTTTCCCCATTACTTCCTATTTCTCCTTACCCCCATTTTTTTGCGGATGGACAGGGAGAAATTATCTCAGAATAGATGTAATAAGAGAGGTGCTAAGGGCTTGGCCTTATTCAGGAGGTGGATAAAGGTAATGCATCAGATTAAAATTTACTAGGAACATTTATATAGACTAAACTGGTGTCTTCATGAACTCATATCCGTACAGGAAAAAGGCATTCACTTTTCTGCCTGATTCAGACCCCAGGAAGGAAGGGAGGAAATATCTCCTTACTTCTTCCACACTGGGGAATGGCTTTGGATGGCAGACTGCCTACTGAGATTTTCAGTTCAGCTTCTTGAGATCGAAAATGTGTGAAAACTCTTCTAGAGCTATGATAGTCCTTCTTGATGTTTAGAGGTGTTGTAGATTTTCTTCTGTGCTTTTAGTGGTATTTCAACATGGAGTTGCTACTAGCTAAATGTCATTTTTATTTTAGATGACTTGTTTTTTTTAGCAACTTGATTCTAGCTTTTGGGATCAACCCTTATCTCTACACCAAATCCTCAGACTTGGACCACTTATGTTCACATCTTCCTTATTCCAGTTACTATGCTGTGTGACAAACATCCCAAAATTAGTAAAAATAATTTTACTTGATTATGGAAGACTTCTTGAAATGTACCAACATAAATAGAGAAGACAAAAATAAAACCACTCATTTGCTCATAACTCTTTGAACATGCTCATTGATTCTGTGAGTTCCTTACAACAAGGCAGCTGAGTTTCAAGAGCATATGTCATACATACACAACACAAATAGGCATAAGCTGTCTTTCTTACATGATCTAGCCTCATGTAAGTCACATAGCATCACATTCACTGTAGTTAAAAGTCTACTTAGATCCCACATCTTGAAGGGAGGAATGCCAAAGTCCTATCATAGGAAGAGAAATGAGGAATGGTCATATTGTGGCCACCCTTAGAAAATACAACCTGCCACATACCTCTTAGATTCTAACCAACGCAGGCTAGTGTTTTTCTCTCAGATATAATATCATCTCACCCCTGGCTCCTCATAGGTGGTGTCTACCTTCTGCTTCCAGACTCTGGTATCCTAGGGCTTCTGTCCCACCTTCTCTCTGTGCCTGTGCCCTGGGTCCAGTTGCCCAGGTGTGCTTGGTTTTGTCATCACAGCTATCCCACTTAGTCTCAGTTTTTCTAATGTATGTTTGTACATATGCCCTTCACCTTTCCATTTATCCTCCAATAAAGAAGCAAATTCCATTGACTTCACTGTTCATCCTAAATAGTATTACTGGTTCCAGAAACTAATGTTCCTAATGATTTATTGTCCCATAATCCTGGGCAGATATGATTAAGTAAAACTGAATGCATTGCTGGCCCTACCTAATTAGAGAATAAATCTGGTTATTTCCTAACTGGGGGGCAGAACTGGAAAGAGAATCATGGATCAGCAGAGGCCGAGTCAAGGCTACTGCTAAACAAGGGTTAAGATGCCACAGCAATAGAATTCCCTCAAATCCCACATACTAAAGTTGGTCCAGGTGGGTACAATTAGAGTTAAGAGTCAGCACAGAAATGTGGATATTCATCCATTTTACAGACCCCACTCTTTCCAGAGGGTACCAAAAAATTCACACGGAGAGAGAAAATAGATGTTAATTGCAGCAGATGGGCTATTAGGCAAGTTGTAAGGCAGAAAATTATGACCATGTATTTAAAAAATAATTTTACTTGATTATGGAAAACTATTTGGAATGTACCCATAAAAATAAAGAAGAATAAAACCTATCATTTGTTCATAATTCAGAGATAAACAGTATGCACACTGTAGTGAAAATTTTTTCTCGTAATTTTGTGCATGGTAATATATATTTTTTTGTACTTTTAACATAAATGGGATATTACTCCTCCCTCTGTTTAAACAATAATTCAAGATTTATGTCATTAAATATTGCTTGAAAATCCCATTGTTAATGACTGAACACCGCTGAATTATATGAACATAATTTATCTAATAACTTTCCTATTGTTGTACATATAAACTGTTTCCATTGTTTTCCTATTTTCAATACTATAAATAACACTGTGAGGAGCAACACTATCTCTATATAAGGTTTACATGTTCATTAGATTCTACTTCCACTGGCCACTATCAGGGTTTACAGCATCCTCCCCTTCCTTGCTCCCCTTCCCCCACTGCATGATAAACAATACTGTGTATTCTCATATTAAGAAAATCTAAGGAATTAGGATAATTGAAAAATTGTATCTTATTTTAATTCAACTTATTTGATTATTAACAGAGTAGAACATTTTATGTGTTTATTAACTATTTAGAAGTCTGGCTATAGTCTGCATAATATGTACGTGATAATATCTGCAGCATGGATTTATGTAGTAGTCAGGCTCTTAACTAAAGGGAAAGAAACAGTGAAAGAGAGAGTAAAAGAGAGGGAGAGGGAGGAAGGGAGGAAGGGAGTGAGGAGATGAGGGAGGGAGAAAGGAAGGAAGGGAGGAAAAAGAAAGGAAACCAACTATGCTAAAAAGATTTGAGACAGTTCAGAGGCTCTTTGGGAAGGCTTGAAAACCCACCTCGAGGCTAAGCAGCCATGAACTATAACTAACTTTCCTTTTCAACCACCCCCGAGAGAAATAACTCCTTGTCCCTTGTGTCTCATATCACCAGCTTCTGAGTCAACATCCAACAAAAGCATGGCAATGTACAGAGCCTGAGGCTCCATGGGACAGAAGAGGTTTGTATCCCCTCCTAAAGCTCTTAAGATGAGGATTTCCCAAATACAGAAAGCGGTGTGGAGCAGGGCAGCTGAAACAAAGGTGAACTGTCTACTACACTTTATAGTGGGGGCTCTTCTCTGTTTGTTTGCCTTTGGCCTGACCCACAGTATTAAGATGGAGCAGACGCCATGATATGGACACATGTGGGGATCACTTAATAATAAAACCATCTCTCATGACACTTCAAGAGGGATGTTATTTGTGCCTCATTACACTTTATTGATTAGAAGCTTTTCATGAGCAGCTCTACCTGTCCCTAGATGGCACCTGCATACATGCCTTGCTTTATGCATTATGATTTCCAGATCTAAAGAAAACCATGAGGTTGTGAACCCTTCTTCTGAGAAACGATGCGAGAGCCTCCGATGAAACTTTTTTCAGCTGTGTAGCCAGCAGGCCAGGCTAAGTGAGCCACCAGCAGGCCAGATGTGCACAGCTGTGAGTACACTTTCGTGCAGTCAAAAGACATTTAGTCTTGCCATTTATTTTTATCTAATGAGACAGGAGACCCACTAGAAACAAAAGCCTACAGCATAATCAATCAATTGCACAGTTTTCTTGTTCTCTGCTTCTCTCACAGTTACCTCTACCAACCAGAAGCTTCTGTGCTACTGTGTTGATGATTTCTCAGGCTTCAATCACGTTAAATTAAGCTTTCCACAACTCTAATATTCATTTAACTGACATTTCCTGGGTGCCCACCATGTGTATATCCCCTTGAGCTACTTTATGCCTTTCAAGATCTAGGTTATTGCTGAACATGCTATGTTCTGCCTAAAATGTATGCTACTTAGATGGTCTAAATGCTTCCAGATAAGGACTAAAAAGATCCTATGCTCCCCCCTGATCCTTTTTCTAGCCTGCTCCACCCTGTTCTCGGCTCCAAAGGCTGACCTGGCCCTCTGGCTTCTGGCTGGGTTTGGCCAATGGGCAGTACCACCTGGAAACTGGAGGAAGACAGGAGGGTGAGGCTGGCATTTATTCCTCCAGCTTCTGCTCTGCATTTTTCCTGGCAGGCAGCCCCCTCCGCACAGGTCTGTCTCTAGTTCTAGTGAGTACTCCCTTCTCTTGCTCCTCTAGGCCCCAGGGTGGCATGGGTGCCCCACTGTCCCTGGGCACTGTGCCACTCCCATCTTTGTGAACAGTTCTCAAATTGCCCAATTTTACAAGCTCATCAACCAATAAAACATGGCTATTACGCTGCTCAAAGAGATTAAATTTTTTTTCATTTAAAATTCTATCACTATGCCTGCAGTTTATTTTGAAGTTCATTTAAAAATATGGACTGGATGATAGAAATGTTATAAAGCAAATACAGTAAAAATAGTGGTCAAATCTTGGTAGAAGTTATATGGGTTTCTTGCCAAAATCTTTTTACCATTTCTGAATGTTTAAAAATGTCATAATGAAACACTGGGGAAAATTCTATCATCACAAATATGGAGATTTTAGAAAACTTATAAAGGAATGTGTTAACTTCTATGGAACGGATGATTTATTCATGAAAAGATATGAAGCAGCAAAGCTGACACAAGTAAAAGCAGACAATTGGAACTGTCCACTAACCATTGAAGAGATTGGAAATGTTCTCTAAGTTCTGCTCCCTACAGCCTGCTCTGTCATAGTGGATGGTCTTTCAGGCAAGTTCTTTAAAGCGGTAGTCACCAACCTTTCGGACCTCATGGACCACCAGTGGTCCGCAGCCCACTGCTTGGCGACTGCTGCAAAGCACTGATGTCTGGTGCTTTCCTCATCATCTACACATTATGAGAACAGTATGGTGGCTTTAGGGGAAATGGCATTAACTCTTCATTCTACACTTTATAACGCTATTTCTTTTTTTTTAAATATATTTTATTGATTTTTTACAGAGAGGAAGGGAGAGGGATAGAGAGTTAGAAACATCGATGAGAGAGACATCGATCAGCCGCCTCCTGCACGCCCCTTACTGGGGATGTGCTCGCAACCAACATACATGCCCTTGACCGGAATTGAACCTGGGACCTTTCAGTCCGCAGGCCGACGCTCTATCCACTGAGCCAAACCGGTGTCGGCTATAGCGCTATTTCAATCCTACTGTGGTCACCGCAGGTGGATATGAGGCATCTCTGCCATTTCTTCCCAGAGTTACAAACAAGAGCAAGTCTAAGACCTCTCTGTTTTCAGCTTCTCCCTCAACCTATCTGTGGTCTCTTACTTATCAGACCTCCTGCGCCAAAGCCCCTGGAGTGTAGGAACTGGATTCTTGGGGGTGGCGGGGACAGAGTCCTCACTTTAGACTCAGATCCTGAACTTCCTCCTTCCTCACCCAGCTGAAGACATCCAGGTCCCCTTCTTGTTATATGGTATTCCCATGTTCACGGTCTGGAGCTTTCTACACCAGAGTGCTGAATGAAATTCTCTGATCAGAGCTGGACAGGCTTGGCTCTTTCTATGTGAGGGGGAGATTCTGCAATTTAGAAAATCCTTATGGTCTTCAAACCAATCAGACTCTCTCTGACTGCTTTGTGGCTTTAATAATCCCAACATTCCTGAAGGCAAATAGGGAGGTCATAAGAGTCAAATGCACCAGGGGAACACATATTAATCATACATTCTAAAACATTCTCACCATATCATCATCTGCTGGGTTGGTCTCTTATCTAAGATCCCTAATTCCAATAAATCCATAATTCCAATAAATTCCTTGCCTTGCTGCATGTGCTATCTCTGTTCTTTCTCACCTAGACTCAGTTGTAAAACTCATACAGTCCTGAGATTGACACACACATGCAAAAGGAGAAAGCAGGCATCTCCACAAGCCATTATGATATATAGACCAAACTTTATTAAAGAATAAAGGTAATACAGAAAAGGGATTTATGTTTCAGAAAAGCAAACAACTAAAATTGAATAGTAAGCAATTGTGTTCTTTGGCCCACCCATGACTGGTGAGTTTTCACAGGCAGCTTCCCATTCCTTAGTCCACACCTCCTCCTTCCTCTCTCCTTTTTCTCCCTCTATCTTTAGCCTTAACCCTTTCCAGGCTGGCTGTCCGAGCGCAGTTCTTCTCTAGGTTCCTGTGAATCATTTGGGGATCTTGCTACAATGTAGATTCTGACCTAATAGGTCTAGGGTGGGCCCAAATCCTACATTTCTAACAAGCGTCCAAGTGTTACCCAGGAGGATACTTTGAGTACAAGGCTCTCGGAAATTCCATACGTTTCTTTTATGCAGATCAGTGCTCCTCTTCCGGGTTCCTATGGCCAAGCTACATTTCTGAATCTACCTTTTGTCTTTTCAAACCCATTGGTCTGTTCATGGAACTTGTAATTAGGACAATCCACCCTCCTTGGAAGACAGATTCATTAAGATCTTTGTTTCCTCTGCATCACGGTCTCCATCCCTAGGCTATCTGATGCAGATACTGCCAGGAGCCAATCTTGTTTTCTGGCTTCTACCCCATCCCCTGTCCACTCTTCTTTTCTCCCTCCTTCATTTCATCCCACTAGTCCCCATCCCAGGACATTCTCATATAAGAGCATTCGTTTCCAGCTGACTTCCCTCAAGCCTACTGTGTGAGCAAAAATAACAAACACAGAGGCGAAGGCTTCTTATTAAAAATAAGAAAGCAAACGGGAAGATATACCACACCAGTGAGCTAGAGTTTGCCAGGGCGGCTTCTAAATTTGTTCTGCTGTGAATTTAAACTGGGACGCTTGGAGCTTCATATCTTAGCTACTTTATTAGGTGATTAGTAATTAAAAGTGCCTCGGAATAAAAAAAAAAAAGGTACCAGCGATTTGCACCCACCCCCTATTTGGCTCATCTGAACACAGAAGCACTTGAGAAATGTAAAATTCTTTAATCACTTCAAATTGCCCAGGCACAAACCAGGCCAAGAGCGTCAACTGCTTCTAAAATAAGATGCAGGTGTTCTGAAAAAATCTAAAGCAGCCTGCTCATTTTAAATTACTCTTCTCTCCATGTGCCCAAAGAGAAGGGGAGATCGAAGCGGGCATTTTCCATCACTAGTGGATGAGAACAGTGATTCCAAAAAAGAGCGGGTAGGGGAGACACAGCAAAACACACACACACACACACACACACACACACACACACACACACACCAAATAAACACATATACTATTCACCTCTTTTTGTTTCAGCTGCCCAACCAAGATTGAAGGCGCAAATGCATCGCCTCAGGGGAACTCCATGAATAAAATCCTAGTGGCAGATTTCTTCATTGGTCTCCATTTTTCACCCATGCCCTTTGTCAAATGATTTTGAAGTTCCTCCATCTAAAGATTTGATTTTGTGTTTGTCCTTGTTACTTTCATCGGTTATAAAATGAAGCAGCAGGTACGGTGCATTAGCTCTGAGCCCAGTCCTTAAGAGGCCTGTGTGATGGTTCTTGCTCCTTGGGACTTGTGCCATCACCAGATACAACATGTCTGGTGAGCCCCTGGTCCCAGGAGGTGGATGAGAAATTGCTGAAATAGAACCGTCCCCACCAAAGGAACATGCGGGAGCCCAGCCCAGGGAAGGAGCCCAGCCTAAATCATCTGGCTCTCAGTCACCCCACAGACACCTGAACTAAAATAAGTCATATTTCTGTGCCACTGAGTTTCTGTGGTTATTCACTCCACAGCATTATTGTAGCAAAAACAAACCCATATAGTACTGAACGCAGGTGTTTAGTTCAGGAATACCTCACTTTTAATCTGATGCTGCAAATCTATTTTTCAGAATGAGTACAGATGCTATATTCCATTGTGTACAAACTTTGGAATATTCGTGACAATTCTAAAATAAGATGCAGGTGTTCTTATTTTTCACCCGCTCTGATTCCATGCCCTTTGTCAAATGATTTTGAAGTTCCTCCATCTAAAGATTTGATTTTGTGTTTGTCCTTGTTACTTTCATTGATTATAGAATGAAGCAGCAGGTCCGGTGCATTAGCTCTGAGCCCAGGCGTTAAGAGGCCTATGTGATGGTATTAAGTTCTAGAAGTACCTCATTTTTAATCGTCTGCTATAAATCTATTTAGTATTGGGAGTATCCCTTTTGTTCCAACAGTCTGCATAATTCATCATTTCCATTTTTTTCTGAAACTTAAAACACTTTCTAACGTTTTTCTAAAATCCAGGATTCCTTTCGTCAGCTTAATGTTAAACAGACCTTAAGATAGTGCCTGTTCTTTAAAAGTGCTTTCTAGGGGTTGAAGGGTTGCTGATGCAGGGATATGACACCTCCAGAAAAGGTATACCTCCTTGCACGGGGACTGTGCCTATAGGCACATTCCGAAGACATTCTGCTGTTCATCCTGAGAGGGTATTCATTGGATCAGAAAGCAGACAACACCGAGTTTAAATTCAAATTGACAGCTATGTGCTTCTCTGAGCCACAATTATTTAATCTGTATCCTGAGACCTCACAGGGCAGTTACATGATGTAAGAAACACAGAATAGCATGATGCCTAACATATACCAGTACAGATATGCAATAAATATTCATTTGTTTCCCCTTCTAACTCCATGTCTCATATTATGCAAGGAAACGCTATGGCTATGTGGAAGAATAGCCATTTGAGTATTAAACTAACAAAGTTCATGAGAATTTCCTGAATCCTTAATATGTGCCAGGTACAGCATATTCCTGGTCCCTGACTTCAGTGAACTAAAGTGTAGTGGAAAACACAGTGTGTGTTGTTATTTCAAGTATGTCACATGTATTATCTCATTTAACCTCTATGACAAGCCTGTGAGATCTTATTCCCATTTGGCAGAGTGCTTAACCAGCCCCAAATCACATAGCTTGCAAGTAGCAGGAGGGGGGTTCAAACCTGAGTAGTCTGGTTCCAGGGCCCATTCTCTTAATCGCTTTGCTATAATATTATTTATTAAAATTAAATATGCACATGGTCCATGATGCAGCAGTTCCACTTCCTGCCACCTCCCCTTGCACTTGTGTACAAGACAACATTATAAGAACCTTCACTGAAAGCCATTTATAATATTGATAAACTGAAACAGTATGAGGGAATGTGCTGAAAAATATGCATTGCACGACGCCATGTATGTTAATATTTTAGATTTGTTCGAGTATCTGTATATGCATAATTACCTAAGAAAAGTCATCAAATGGTTAGCCTATTGAAAAGTGACCAGGAAAGAAAGTGGGTGATTTAGAAGCTTTAAATATTATCTATAATAGTTGAAATTTTAAAAATGAGATCATATTTGCATATTCCTCACTCAATTAAAAATTAATATTTTAATCCCTCTTTAAAAAAAAAAACTCACTGAGAAACTCCAAAGGCTGACTTGCAGAATATTCTATGAGCTTAACACCAGCTGTGTAACAGTTGGGCAGAGGAATTATGACAAGCTGAGTAAAAGAGGACCAGAAAATCGTAACCCAGAGATAGGACCATGCCTTTCTAAATGAATCACATTCACAGGATGGCTCTGAGGTACTGAGGGAGTAATGTCAGTACATAAGGATTTCAGTACCCTGTAAATATTGTACAATTTTATTTCTCAGTTATACTTCAATAAATCTGAAAAAAATTAAGGGTTTCACTCCCATCCCCACATTAGTAGAGACTGGGTATGAAAAAACTTTATAGAATCATTTCATGGGAGTTGGTAATGGAAGAGAGGGAGAATGGGCATTTCTTGTGCTGAACAATTTTAATACAAGCCTTCAAACAGCATGTCACAGGCATTATTAGAAAGAGGAAAGCAGAGCAATCCCGTGGCATAAACAGCCAGTTAGACCTGAGGAGACCTGAATTTTATTGCTGGCCTTTCTGAAATTCAGTTGCTATCTCCAGACATATAAAATCGTATAGCCAGAAGACGTCTAAGAGACAAGCCTTCTTACTTCATAGGTACAGAGACACAGACAGGAACCATGGGTTGCTAAAGATCCCCTTTGGCAGCCAAGTCCAGACTAGGATCCCAGCCAGAACCCTTTTGGTCACTGCACAGTTTCAAGGATGAGCCTTTCTCCATGGGTGGTATTTGAGTCACCATAGTGATGCCCGCACAAAGCATGGACAGCTGCAATGGCACACATCAGTACAAGCACTCTGACTTCTGCAAAGGGAAGTCTTTAAGTCTGAGCTTTCTGTTAAGCAAAGCCTTCTCTTGAAAGAGAGATGGGAAGTCCAAAAATATACATTCTTTTGCTTATTCATGAATTCTTTTACTCTTAAAATACTTTAAATGCGCTTACTGGGCATCATGAGTAGCAGAATATACATTTAAGTGCACATGCAATATTTTCTAGAATAGACCACATGTTAGGAAAAAAATCAATTTAAGAGGATTGAAATCATATCAAGCATCTTCTTTCTGACCATAATGGTATGAAGGAGGAGAAGTAACATCTGACACCAAAGAATATAAAGGAAACTACATTTTCCTTCCCATTATTAAGATAAGAAATATTTGCCCTGACTGGTGTTACTAAATGGTTAGAGCAAGGACCTGTGCATTGGCAGGTCTCGGGTTCAATTCGCAGTTAAGGGCACATACCTGGGTTGCAGATTCTATACCCACCCCATCAGGGTGCTTGCGGGAGGCAACCAATCAATGTGTCTCTCTCACATTGATGTTTCTCTCCTTTCTCTCTCTGCCCCTCCGCCAGCCTCCCACTCTCTCCAAAAATCAAAGGAAAAAAATATCCTGAAGTGAGGATTAAAAAATTAATATATAAAGGAAAGTATTCAATGTCATTAAGCAGAGACTATATGTGTCTCTCCCGACCTCCCTTCTTCCCTCTTTCTTCCAGTCTCTCCTTGTTCTTTTGACAATCCCTAGAAAACTAGAACAGAGGTATTTGAAAAACATAATTGCACTTCATCCAAGAATTTAAATTTTGTATGACCAGAGCACAACAAACACATCCAAATGCTCATCTATCAGAACTTTTTCCATGGGTCTGGACAAGCCTATCAGAGAACTGATGTTCCATCATTCTTTTGATCAGGAATCCAACCAAACTCCAGAGAAAGTAGCTTTTTTGTTTTGTGACAGTGCATTTCTGAGGAGCCTCTCTCTGGGTTTTAGTTTCCTATTTAGTTAGTCAGGGCTCTACTAACCTATTTCACAGTAGTTGAATTTTTTCCCTGTTCCCCCCAATCCCCACTGCTCTCTTGCTGAACAAAGTCTCATGATTTCCTAGTTGGACAAAGATTGGCCTATGCAAAGGCAAGGAGACTTGGACTGGAAGTAGGCCCTTACCACCACGACAGTAGTGGGTCTCTGCCAACGGAGGCTGAATCCAAGGAGCAGACAGAAAGAGGACACGTACCTACGTGTGCAGTTTCTAGGAATAAGCAGGTATTTTTGGCTCCCGACTTGCCAATAATTGCACCATCCTGCACAGCACTCTGATTGTGACGCCGACTCTGCCTTTGTTTCCGGAAAGCTGCTTCAGGTGTTTGAAAAGGTTCTTTTCCCTCTTGCAGCTCTACCTTCTTTTTCACAATTTGGATTGGTTTCAAAATTATCAGTTTCTTTGTCCATCTCACGTTCATTAGTTGCACAATTAGGCAAAGCATGAGTTCCTTAGTTTCTGTTTTGATCTGAATAGTCATTTGTTCTCCCAGTTGTGCCTTGTGAGGATGTGTGTGTGTGTGTGTGTGTGTGTGTGTGTGTGTGTAGAATATTGCAACCATTTAATTTTGAAGAATTTGTTTCAGCCTCTGTTTATAAAGCCTTTCATTTTTACACTCTGCTTAGTTATAACTATCATCATATATCTGGCAGTATTTGTCACTATTATCCCCGCAGCCAAGCCTGATCCTTTCTAATAAACAAATATTGAGTTCATATAAAATAAAATTTATTGTAAATTTCTTCTGCACTTGGTTTCATATATCTGCCACTCTCTGAGTCCTTGTCTGGTTGAAAAGCCACTGAAATCAGAAATATAGATGAAATTCAAGTCAATAGGTAATTTGTTTGGAGTAGTCCCTCTGTTTGCAATATATTATTATGCTTTCCTCCAAGACAAGCCAGGGATTTTTGATAATATAATCTAAAGCAAATAAGAAGAAAATGACCCCAAATGTGGTTTTATCTATAAAGTCAATTCAATTCAGCAAACACCTCCAGGACACCCACTATGTGCAGGACCTCAGAAGACAAACATTTCACTTTACATGGTTTCTATGTCATTGTCTCTTTCATAAAGATCATGCATCCATTCTACCCAAGTTAAGATCTTTTATAAAAAACGTAATATTTCATAGAATGAGCCAAGAAATGCTTACACATTCTAAGCATTCTGTTGATTTCTCCCACCTCTAACATTCTAGGGTTGTATAGAATATGATGAATACAGGCAACAGCTAGATGAGAGTTCATATGCAATTTCTACAGTTATTGGAAGAGGAAAAGAACATACATGTGAATGAGAAACATGGTAGGTAGAAAGAAAAGCCTAATGAGAAATGAGAGAATCTTGAAGAGGAGGTTCACAAAAGGATTTCCCAGGCATTATCTTTTTTGGCTGATAACAATTGTAAATCTTTATTGAATGCTTATATATGCCAGACACTGTTCTAAGGACTTATGTACCTTAAAATATCTCATATTCCCATGAGGTAAAGAATATTGTCCCCATTTTACAGATGAGCAAAATAGAGAATAGAAAACATACTTGATTTCCACATAGCTAATAAGTGGCAAAGTTGGGATTTGAACCCTTTGAAGATTTGGACCATCTACTCACTGAAATAAGATGGAATTTGTTTTTTAAATGTGTTTTTATTGATTTTTAGAAAAAGAGGGAGGGAGAGGGATAGAGAGATAAAGACATCGATGAGAGAGAATCATCATCAATCAGCTGCCTCCTACATGCACCCCCACTGGGGACTGAGCCTGCAACCCAGTCATGTGCCCTGACTGGGAAATGAATTCACCACCTCTTGGTTCCTGGTTCCAATGCTCAACCACTGGACCATGCTGGCCAGGCAATGGAATGATGGTTGTCAATCATCTCTGTTTCCAAAACATGGTAGCTTCCCTTGACTTAGATCCTGTGCATATTTCACCTGGTAGTGGATATCAAATCTTTGCCTTCAAGCATCATGCAATGAGGGAAACTAAGCTCACAAGTCACGTTCTTTTATTCATGTGTTCCTTCCCATGCTCGTTAAACAAGTACCTCGTGACAGATAACTTGATCCCAATCTTTGTGCAGGATTTTAGAGTTCCAAAACAGCATTCAAGGGAACTTATCCTTTTAGATGCATGGGTATTTTATATTTTGAAGAGCAAAAGTAATTGTTGTTTCTTTCTCTACCTTAAGTAGACCTTATGTAGAACTCTGTAACATAATTGGGGTAAAAGTGAAGAGTGGGCTTCCAGCAGCAGTTCAGTCACTCTCTGTTTGACAAGATATGCTTCCTGGTTTGTAGAGTTCCAAAAACCAGTGCCAGGAGGCCTGGGGTGGACTGTGGGATGCAATGAACTGGGAATGAGAAGACTGAATTCGCTTTCTGTCTCCCTGACTTATTTTCTTCATGTTGTAGAAAAGAGGTGGGCAGCTAGAAAGCCTCTAAGGCCTGACAAATGACATTCTATAGTTGTATAGAGTCTGTGCTGGTTGGTTTCTGCACAGACTGTTCTTTCTGGCCCTTACTTTCTGGGGAAAGGGTCAGTGAAAGCAAACCTCTGTGGAATGTCAGAAGGAAACCCTCTTTTAGCCTTTATTATTTCCTCTCCATCTTACAGCCTCTCTGCTGCTCAATCAGTTATACTCTTGGACTAATTATGTTGTAAACTCCACTGAGAAATCTAATACAACCCTCATTTCTCCTAACAACACAGGCAATTTCTAGCAGGTGCTATGTAGTTAAGAAAAAGTAAAGGAAAAAAAAACCCTCACACCAGATGTAGACCATATAAATACTACCACACAGGTGTTCAGAGGGGAATAAGTTCTCCAAATTATGCAAATAACAACTCAACTTTTTAGAACAGCTATCCACGTTTCTTCAAAAATGTTATTAATTTAAAAATATCAATGGTCACGTTTTGTTAGTTAACTCAATTACATCTTCAAACTTCTCTTAAATTCTTGAAGCCAAGAGAATTAAAGTTTTGACCATGTTTTCTACTGAGAACACAAGGAGTGAAAAAAGATGAATGAATTGCATCACACAGGTAATGTAAAAGCATCATTTTCAACCTGAGCTTTACACTCTCCTCCCATTCAACCGTATCACCAGATCCATTACTGAAAATGGCAATTGAGGTTTTTTTTTCCTTATGATGTTCCTTCTTCTGATGGATTGTAATGAGCTACTGCTCAAAACAACAAGCAGCCCCAGAGTAAAAGACGTGAGGACAGAGAAGCACTAATTGTCTATACAGAGTCTAGGATTAGAGAAAATGTTTGCTATGTTTACAAAAAGGCAGTGTCTAATATGTGCTAAAGACACCAAGAGAAATTCTTTTCTTCCATCACCATCCTTAGAGACCCGTTTACAAGTGGGTATTCTAGGGTATTAGCATGGTCTTCTAAAAGTTTCATGAAAGGGGTTTAAGACATTTCTCCTTTGAATGCCATCCCATTTGGAAATAATCACTGCCAAAGACTTCACAAGGCCGCAGCAACTTAAAGACCTAAATCCAAAAATCACCTAATGGTCACATAATTTCAACAGTAATGGAACAAAGCATATCTAGGAGTTGTAGTTATAAAGGAGGGATGGGAATCTTTTTTCTGCCAAGAGCCACTTGATTATGTATAACATCATTCACAGGCCATATAAAATTATCAACTTAAAAATCAGCCCGTTATATTTGGTCAAACATTTAATTATCTCACCCCTAATGCCTTGGCAGGGCCAGACTAAATGATTTCAAAGGCATTAGATGGTCTGCGGGCCAGACGTTCCTCACCCCTGCTATAAAACAAGACCCATTACACAAAAGACCACAACCGATCTTTAAAATATTGCTACTTGTCAACCCTCCACAAAGGGACTGGGACACTTGGAGCTTCAGCAGTCCTTTTCCTCTTAAGCAGTTTTCTCAACCATGGCAGCAAATCAGATTCACTTTAGAAAGATTTGAAAGAAGAATAGCAATGTCTGGATTCTCCCCACTAAAACCTGAATATTTTGAGGAGGGGGGACTAGGTATTAGTACTTCTTTTTAGAAGGTCTAAGTGGTTCTAGTGTGCACTGGTTTACAAAGGACAAGTTGACTCTAGCCAAATGCTCTTAGCACCAGAAGTCATCAATGAGACCCATGCTAGGGTGACCATACATCACAATATTTCCAAGGTAAGCTTGGTTCATGCCAGTTGCTTCAGTGCTGTGGTCGGCAAACTGTGGCTCACAAGCCCGCATTGGTTAACAGAGGAAGAAATCAAACATGCGGCTCTTTGGCCCCCTGAGTGTGGCTCTTCCACAAAATACCACGGCCTGGGTGAGTCTATTTTGAAGAAGTGGTGTTAGAAGAAGTTTAAAAAATTTGGCTCTCTAAAGAAATTTTAATCGTTGTATTGTTGATATTTGGCTCTGTTGACTAATGAGTTTGCCGACCACTGCTTCAGTGTAATTATTACTAGCATTCCTTTTAATTTAAAAAAAATATGTGGTTTAAGTGATAATTTATATTTAAATCTATCCATGAAGAACTTTAAGAAAGCCAGTCACAAATCCCAGCTTGCATCCTTATTTTGCTACCCACCCTCCAACTCCTCCCTTGCTGGTACTTCAGTGGTCCTCAGGACGCTCTGCTTCACCCAAGACCCATCACTGGAAACCATCCACCATTGACCTACTTTTGACTACTCTTGCAACTCAAGCTAGTCTTTGCTTTAGACCCTCCTCCATACTACCTTCTGAAATTTAGCATCTATCTCAGTGGTCCTCAAATTCTATCTGCGTGGTTCTCAAGCTGCACCATATTCTATTCAATTACCCAGGCATATCCCAGGTCAATAAAAGCAGAATCTCCAGGGGTGAAACTCAGGCATCAGTATTTTCTAAAGGTGATTTGAACGTATAACCAAGATTGAGAACCAATGCTGAACGAGGTGATTCCAATAAGCAACTGGTGTTGCCAATCACTGACCTCTGTTCAGTTCAGATTGCAGGAGTCCCTGGGATCAGTTGAGTTCTCTGAGCAGCAGACCCAGAGACACAGCCTAGTAAAGAGGTGTGTATTTAAGAGTACTCTGCGGACCAGTACCTATGGAAGGGAGGGGAGGAAATCATTGATTAACAGAGGGAGAAATCAAGCTTATGGGGTCTCAATGACAGCCATTGACACTCCATAGGAGCTCTAGCCATTTGGAGTTGTCCAAAGTTGGATCAACATAGCCAGACTGGTATGCACCCAACTGATCATTTATTAGATGTGGGCCCCGCCAGGACAGGAAGTAACCTTGGGTGAAGAGGCTCTCACCTGAAGGAAATGACAGCTGAGGACTGCCTGCTAACAGCACTGACATGCCCAGGGGTCAAGTTCTTTCTTGTGTGGGATCTGGATGGCATATCACAGTATCCACCACAGGGACCCAATTAATTTAATTATAAATGGATTATTTAGGAATTGCATTTAACGGAGAGTAGCTGGTCTACGCCAACCTATCATAGGTTTTACTTCTCTTTTCACAAGATTTCTGGAGGTAGGGGATGACTAACATTAATTTCAGTGGTCCAGGTCTCCTCAATTCTCTGGGCCTTTCTCTTATGATCAAAGAATTGGCTGTGGTTGCTTCATCCATCCTATCCACATTTAAGGGAGCAGAAATGTCAAAAGACAAAGAATAAGGAACAGGCATCTAGGGAAAGTCAAAGTTTTTCAGAAATCCTATGCTCAGACTTTCATTTACATATTATTCATGGGAACATTATCAAATGGCCAGCCTTAAATGGAAGTGTGAGAAATGGTTCATCTGTCTGAATTCAACTGACACACTCGGAGACAGAAGCATGGTGAAAATGAAACATTTAATAATACAGTCTGGTGAGTGGGTGTCCTTTGTCACAGGCAGCCTAGTGCAGTGAGCACAGCCGATTTACTTAGTCCCTCCTCTGGTTCCTCATTGGTTGAGTACTATGTGATCATCTGTTTCCTCATATGCGTAACCTAGGTCTTGCTGTCTCCCACTGGGGCCACTTAGAAAATTGAGCTGAGGCCTTTCTAGCTGCCTCCACCTTCCCTGTCTAGCTGAGATGGATGTTTTAGTGGCTTCCACCATGATGTTGACCCATGTGCATAGTTCTTTGTTCCTCTTCCCTCCTCCCTACATTCTGTTTGCCCCGGGGGGATTCAATAAATTCCATCAAAGGCCGACCATGCTGGAGATGGATCACAGAGGTCCATTTCCTACAAAAGGGAGGCTGGAAATTATGTTTTCATCATACTTATATAATTAATCTTTTTCAATTTTTACTATTATATTGGTCATAATGTAATGGTCACTGTGTAAGACATTATACTAAGATAATAGAGACTTATAAATAAGGGACACTTTCATTCAGAGTTTGGAGTCTAGGGTAAGGGAAGCAAACACACACATCAATATAATACTTTTAATCTGAAGAGTATTATGTTAAGTGAAATAAGCTAGTCAAAGATAAGTATCACATGATCTTACTCATATGTTGAAACTAAAGAACAAAGTAAACAAAACAGATCCGGAGACATAGAGGTATGGAACAAACTGTTGAATTTCAGAGGGAAGGTGGAGGTGGGTGGGAAGAGATCAGCCAAAGACCTTGTATGCATAACCCATGGATACAGACAGTAGTGTGGTGAAAGAAGGGGGTGGGGAATGGGTGTGAGCTAGAAGGGGTCAGTGGGTAGAAAAAGGGACATCTGCAATACTTTCATCAATAAAGATTTAAAAAATAATAATTTCAGAGCAGCAGAAGTATAAACTAATCTAACTTTAGTCTTTTATTGTGTTAAAGAGTGCATGGGATGGAAATTATAATTTCTATGGTTGGGAGCAATTGTTCCTCTCTCATACTCCCCGCCAAAGCAAAGTTCTGTTAGTGAAAAAGAGAGAACAGATATTAAATAAGTAAAAACTTCTGCCAATATAGACCCAGGATTAAAAACCCAGGTTCAAAGGAGAAACAAGTGGCATGTAATAAGACTGGATAACATAGAGGCAGGATAGATTCATACGGTAATGGCTGTTTTGTAAAGTGAATGTTTCCTACTTAGCATAGCAAAATTCTATGAATTAATTAAGCCTGCCAGAGGAGACTAGGGAAAGAGGACAGCTCCTGACAGCAGAAAACAGATTGCTGGGGCAAAGAATCAAAGTCATCTTAAAGAGGACAAAGAAGAGAATAACAAAGAAAAGGACTAAACTGGAACAAGACACCACGCACAGGAGAAGAAAACAGCAGGCTCGAAACACAAAACACATCTCAACAACCAGTCAGTGACACTCCTTAGAAATTCAAGTGAGAAGTCAGAAAGGCAGCAGGTGCTGCTGCGAGTGTTAAGTGTTTGTTGCCACTGTTCACATAAGAAGCTCAAGGTCACATTTCGAAGACAGAAATAGGTTTCCCCAATGCGAGGGAAGAGATAGAAAGAGGGCTGTTGACACTAAGGAAAAACTGAGTCCCCTCCTTCCTCTCCCTGGGGGCATGGCTGGTTAAACGGAGGGTAAGAAAAAAACTGCAGGACAGAAAGAACCAGGAGCTGAGAAACTGAGGATCCTGGAATTCAGAATACAGCAACCAAAGCCAAGCCAGACATTAAACAGATTTAAAGTCTGAGATAAGAACAGAACTACAGTGTGGCCATGGGGTGGCTTATACCAACTCTGACTATAAGAAAAGGAAATAGGGACAACGTTGAATGGGCCCCTGTGACTCTGAACTCCAGTCATAAGGAAAGCTTGGGGCTGAGGTCTCCTTAAGAGGTCAACTCATCCAGCTTTCTGTGCAAATGCCAGTCCCTCCCCTTCTCAGAAAATTCCAGCAACTTCTCTACCTCGGTTTCCCTCCATAGTTTAATCACCTCTCATTTGCCACTTGACTTTCATTTGTAGAAGGGTAGGGACATGCAATGGATGAAATACTGATTACTCTGTCAGGGATCCTGGGTTTTAATTCTGGCTCTGCCACTAAGCAGCTTTATGTCCTTGAAAAATGACATCCCCATCTCTGGGCCTCATTTCCTCATCTGTAAAATGAAAGAGATGGACCATCTATCACTCAATTCCCTTCATCCTCTATGCAGATGAATAATGAATGATGTTTTCCTTATAATAACCCTTCAGAAAACAAATCTCAACAATAACTCTCCAGAATGAAACTTTACCCAGCAATTGTTCTTTTAAGACAATCCAGCCTTAGCCACGTATCTCAGCCCTAGCTGCATATCATCCTGATACACCAATATTGTAGGTTCAATCCCTGGTCAGGGCACATACAAGAGTCAACTAATGAATACATAAATAAGTGGAACAATAAATCTCTCTCTCTCTCTCTCTCTCTCTCTCTCTCCCTTTCTCATTCTAAAATCAATAAAAAAGGAACAGACTGTCTAACCTATGAGGGAAGGAAAGGGAGTAAGAGGGTAAAAGATCAACCAAAGGACTTGTATGCATCCATATGAGCATAACAATGAACACAGATAGTAGTGGTGTGAGGGCATGTGCTAGGGGGTGGGACCAGCCAGGGAGAGGTCAATGAGGGAAAAAGAAGACTCATGTAATACTTCAAACAATAAAGAATTTAAACTAAGAACGAGAAATGGACATCCCCAATTCCTTCAGTTTGCCTTTAATTTTATGAATTCCTACCCAGCAGAATAGTACTAATAATATTTAAAAAATAATATATGCCAAGATTATAGGACTTAACAGTTTAAGAAATGCACTTGTATCACTTAATCCTCATACTATCCAGGGAAGGCAGCTAAGACCTGCAGTTGCCTATATTCATTCCTCTTGTCTTTTATTGCAGCCCATGGACACCTGACATAAAGGCTGCCTTTCCCAGCCCCCCCCCGCCTCCCCTCAGCTAGGCATGACACCTCCCTGGAGAGGCAGTGTGATCACTTCCAGAAAGCACCCTTACAAAGAAGTGGCCTCGCGCCTCTCTCCTCCTTTCTCCTTCCTTCGCTGAATATATACTAATGGGTAGAGTTCAAGCGACATCCTGAACCAGGAAATAGAAACTCCATGTGGAGAATGGAAAGGCAACAGGATAAAGTACCTCGATTCCCAGCAGTTCCATCAAATTTGCTATAGCTCTTTAATATGCAGTCTTTACCTCGCCATAAAAATAAACTGTCTTGTTTGAATAACTAATGTTTTTATTTACTTCCCCCACAGCCCAAATAAGTCCTAATTGATATAAGTGTAAGAACTATTGGTTTTATTTGACAGATTTAAGAATTTGCTGAAAACTCCAGAGGGCCTGACATTTGAACACACAGCAATTTGACACCTAAGCCCAGGGCACTTCCTATTTCTCTCTTCATAGATAAAAGCAACCATTAGCAGATGCAGGCTGAAATATAAACCTTTTAAAATGGAATTCATCCGAGACTACGGACATCTCGGAAGCAGCTCGTGTTGCACTCCACGTGGAAAAACATTCCTATGGCAAGTTCAAGGCGATGGTTGTTTCTCAAGAATGAAGTAGGAAATACTGGATATCACCTCTATGAAGGACTCTTATTCTCCTCCAAGTATCTAAGTAAGGGCTATGAGGAAATGAGAACATGGGATCTGAAATAGTAGATAAAAGACAAACACACACACACACACACACACACACACACACACACACACACACCTTACCAGGGTTGCTATAAGGTACATTAAATTTTTTTTAATATATTTCAAAAAATATGGGAAAGAGCAATAGAAACAGCAATGATGAGAGATAATCATTGATCGGCTGCCTCGTGGATCAAGCCCAAAACCCAGGCATGGGCACTGACCAGGAATCAAACCGAAGCCTCCTAGTTCCTAGGTCAATGCTCAACCGCTGAGCCATGCTGGCCAGGTGCTATAAGATACATTTTAAAGGCTTTTGGGAACTAAGCCAAGGCTTCAAGGGGAATTTTTAAAGAAATAAACAAAGATGTGCCTACTTTTCCTCCCATCCCTAACCCCTACATACCAGCCCCAGTCCTAAAGCACGTACTTAGATAAATCTTATCATTTCCAGAAATGATTTTTCCCTGTGCTCATGAGACCACCAGTATCACACTGCTGGCCTCCCTGGTAGTGCTCTGTTCTGACAGCCCATTGTAGCTGAAGCATAAAGAGCAGGAAATATTATTCCAGAATTGGTTATATTAGGGCTATTAATTTAGTTTATTGTTTTTAAATAAAACTTCTCACTGTTTCTCAGGGTAAACATAGTCTCCTCTAAGACACACTTGGAGGGCACCTAAGATGCTCCACACAGCTGGGACACCCCATTCACAATGCACAGCAGGGGTAACCGAAGTCCATTAGTCAGCTCAGCTTTTCAATTCAAGGACCTGTGGGCTTTGTATATTCCACTTCTGCATATTTTATGGCACCAAAATATTTTTAGACAAAAGCATAAATAAAATATGTTGCTGGGTTTTTGTTCAATGCATTGAATGCATTATATTTTATTGTGGTTTTTCTTTTCACACCACAATAATAACTATATAGATGGTGCAGTCTGATGGTGAGGGAAGGAAAGGGAAGAGACAAATATTCTAAGATCCACAGGGAAGGATCCTGTTTTTATTAATGATGCATATACTTTTATTCACATTTATTCAGGGTCTGCAGGATACCAAATCTGTTTGGCACTGGGAATATAATTAAAGCAAGATACATAAGGACCTATCTCTCCTGGGGTATGTAGTTTGAAGGCAAATATAGATAATTAATAAGAAAACAGTGAAATGTGGCATTTCCTAGGACATGAAAAATATAAGGAAGCATGTATAGGAGCCCTTACCTTAGGAAGAAGGGAAGGGAGGCTGAAATTTGGTGGAGGTTAGAGAATGTTTCTCAAGGAAATGACAGCTAAGCTAAGATCTGCCTACAAAAAGTAGGTGATGACTTAATGCCGATGGAAAGAATGTCTTCAGTGGAATAAGCAATAGGGGCAACTGTCCAGGAGCATTTCTGTGGGATCATAACAGGATATCATGATAGGTTCCACTTGGCTGCCTTATCCAAAATGGGCAAAACAGCATTCCGTCCTAATAATTTCTTTCATTCATTCAGGCATTAAATATTTACTGAGCACCTACTGTGTGTCCTGCACCATGCTATAATAACAGAGCTTAAAGGTATAAATAAGACAGGGTCCCTATCCTCAAGGAGCAACTGGTTTTGTCAGTCCTTGGATAACTTGGTGGTATGAGACTTCACCACTAATAATCAGACAGGACATAGTGTACCAAGCATGTTATTTAACAAAGGTATGCAGCCTGTCAGCTGCAATTTTGACAATGTGTGGCACTGTAGTTATTGAAAAACAAGTACTGTAGTTATAATTCCGAGGGGAAAGAGTAAGAAGACAGTGGATGATAAGATCAGGGGATACCAGAGAGAGAAGTTTCATAAAATCTGCATGGACAATTAACCCGCAAGGGCTGCACTCTATCTATCTATCTATCTATCTATCTATCTATCTATCTATCTATCTATCTATCTACCAATCTATCTTTAGAGCAGCCAACTTCCAAACTTCATTAGATTTGCTGGGAACACTGTGTTCTTCCAACTATCTTCTTTCAGATGTTCTGAGAAAAGATGCCAATTAATAATGGCACTACCAGAAGGTTTCTATTTAGAAATCATTTGACTTAGGGTAGCAGACATCACCCTGAGCCATGATAGAGCAGCACAGGGAGCAGCCCTATGGGGATTTGGGATCAGGCTGGAGAAGCTGGAATGGCAACTCAATAACCACCTCCTAGGAAAAACAAAGCCTTTGTTGAAGGCCCTCTGTGAAGCAGTCCTAGCAATACTAGGTGCGGTAGGGGTGGCAAAGATAGTAGCTTGGGAACCAATCATTAGGCTACCTCAATAGTCCCAGAAGAAATTCTAAGAGTGGGGGAGAAAGGAAATGTAAAGGAGTGAAAGAAGAAAGAAATATTGCAGAAATCAAAACTGGTGCTTGGATACATTAAGGAGTGAAAGAACCAGCAACATGAAGAAATGTATAACTAGCACTTCCAAGCTGATAGTGGCCAACTGTTGTACAACCTCACCAAGACAGAACAGGGGGAGGGGGCTCTCTCTGCCCTAGGAATTCAAATTGGTTAGAAATAATAATCAGTTGAGATCTTTCCTAATAAGTGAGAAGATTAAAATAAGATGAAGCACAGGGAGCAACCCAATGGAGATGTGGGACCATTTTATATCAAATGAAGGTTGAGGTGTCTCCTTGGAAATCTTAAAAAAAAATAGGATCGTATTCTCAGGTGTCAGCATGGAGAACATTCTTCAGAATGCTTGAAATGGCCCAACCAGGATGTCTGGAGGCTTGCTGCTGACCTCTTGACATTTTATTTCCCACCGTTTCTCTCCCAGACCCTGGAAGCATGTATCATACTGCTGCCATGAGGGAACTGACTACCCAAAGCATCTCAACACTTTCTGTGGGTGCAGATAGAAGATAAAAGTGAATGGACTAGTCTCACAGTATCAGACTCCACTTCCCCCAGATGCAATGACTTCTATCTGATTAGTAGAAACCATAGCTTTCTTGTGAAAAGAGAAAAACTTGGTAAGGTAAGACCTCTACCATGCAAAGAAAATTAAACACAATGGAATTTTCCAGACATAAATCCATCTCATACCCCTGGGAGTTTGACTTACTTTGCCTTTTACTTAAAAGGAAAACTCCTTATTCATTGGCCAACTCTTTCTGGGACTTCAGAATCCTGCAGGAAAACCATCCCCCTGAGGAATGTTTTCCTGGCTGCCTCTACTCTAACTATAGTCTGAGTTAGAGCCTGTGGCAGATTACAATTTCAAAAGATGGCTGTACCAATGATACGTATGTCCTGTCTCACATGCTCTTCTTATATCATGATGTTGTCATTTCTTTATCAAGAATATTCCCCTACCTTGACTTGAGTAGACCTTTGTAACTGCCTCAAAACAAAATAAAACCAAAAAAAAAAAACCAAAAAAACAATTATGTGATAGAAGTGCAATGTGGCTTCTGTCTGGTCCTCTTCTGGGATACCTGCCTAGGGAACCAGGCTACCATGTTGTGAGGAAGTTCAGACTAGATGAAGAGGCCATCCGTTCTGAGCAAAACCCAGGTAGGAACCCCCCAACCAACATATCAAACATGAGAGTAAATGAAACTTCAGAGTAATTTCAGCACATAGCCTTCAAATTTTACAGCAAAGACCCCAAACATTGTGGCGTAGCGACAAATATTCCTTGATGTGCCCTGACTTGATCCCTGATCCACAGAAAGTGTAAAAGGTAATAGATGATTTTTGTTGCTTTAAGCAACAGTAAATTTTAAGGTAAAGCTTTGCACAGCAATACAAAATGAATAGAGATGCCATTTTATATGGTCCTATAGTACCCATTTTTAGTGAAATTATAGTTCTTATGACACTATAAGTTATTTATTTTATCTCTCACAATATTGAGAACATTCAGATGGCAAGAACCATGTCTTTTCACTTACATGGTCGCCAGGAACTGGCACAGGACAATAAATAAATATTTCTTGGGCAGCTGAATTTTTAGAGGAACCATCTCATTCTGCCCTGTCCCTCCCTCCCTACCCCGCCCCCCTCCAATGCCTTCTACCCTGTATGACTCAAGGTCAACGTGATTAATAAAAATTGATATTCAGTGGGCCCCTACTAATACCAGCAAATTTTCTAAGGGTTTTATGGGCATAAGTTGAGTTAATGTCCACACCAGCCCTAGTCCTATGGGGAGGTTCTTTTACTGAAGAAATGGAAGGAACTTGGGGACAAAGAAGCAAACTCTTGTCCAGATAGTCAGTGGCAGAGTCAAGATTCAAACTTCAGGTAACATTGCCTAAGAGACAAATATATGATTAAGTGAAATGAATGAAGTGAGTGCAGACCACTATAGGAGAGAATTTGAATAAGGGTGTGCATAACTAAGGCTGAAATATTGCAATTAACATAAATCTATTCCATTAGTAAATTTTTTTTCTTAAGCTTCCCATCACTTCCCAAGATCTCATGCTATAAAAGAAGTCAGCTGTTTCATCTGAAATTACCACATCCAGTCTCTTGTGGTATATTCATGGAAGAAAATGAGCACATAAGCAAGTTCAAGGCTGCATCAGGGTTATTCTCTATTCAAAAGATTAAACCCTCAAAAACTGGCCCCTTATCCCTCCCAGGAAGTCCCTTCCTCCCCCCACAGAGAGCTGCTGAACACCATCTGTGCTAATAAGGCTCTGTGACTTAAAACTCACCGACCTCCTAGGAGGACTGTGGATTCCCCTTCTCAAAAGGTCTTTAAAAATAGAAGAGATATTCTCTTCTGGGGGTATGCCTTAGGCAGAGCTCTAGCCAAAACAACAACAAAAAAGGTGATCCTTTCATAAAGTCCTATCAAGAACCTTATTGTCAGAATCACCAAGGTTCAGTGATTGAAAGGGGCTGTCCCGTCCTATTGAAGTAGGTCCTTTGCACGTAACATAATTTTCCCTTTTTAAAAAATGCTATTTCCTACCTTGTTTACCTGGCAGACTCAAATAAACTAAGATCTAGTTCAAGGAGCATCCTCTAGCTCCTCTTCCCAATCTAGAATTGAATACACTTTCCTCTGAATCCTCCAAATGTTTAAAGGACATTTTGGATCCCACAGTTTTCTGTCCCATGACACATATGAGCCTCATGAAGACAGGGACTATAATTGTCCATTCTCATACCCAGTGGTAACAAGTGTACATGGCATACGGTAAGTATTCAATAGCCATTTACTGAATGAATGCCAGGGACTCAGTAATACTTATAAAATGGAACTTCTGGAAAATAACTTCCCTCAAAATACAAGGAGTTGGCTTAATGAATGGGACAGCACTAAAACCATCTACCTCAACTTAAAAAAAATTATCCTGACCAGATCTCCTGTGAAAACAAATGCTGGGGATTCCTTAAGGAGCTTTCTATAGAAGGAAACTTGAATATCTTCAAAAGGGCTCCTGGGAATTTTCCCTCTAACTAATCAGGAGATAGAGAAAGAGTAGAAGGGAGATATGGAGTTAAGTTGAAGAAGAAACATTAACTTACAGAACCCATACATTTTGAGCATCATATATATCATTCTTTTAATAATAATAATAATTGAAAAATACAAGGTTTAGATTCAAGACTTATTATGATTGCTATGTTGCTTAGTCAACAAATCGGTCTATTGTTAAGATGTTTTTAGGGTTTCACTCTAAGCAGGAGGAAAGCAGCCCCAGATCTCTGGGAGTTGTCGTGGAAGGCTGACTTGATGTATCAGCCAGGCCCAGGTGTTGCTAGGAGGTGACCTGGCAATACAGCCAGGTTTTAGAGTTCTGGTGAACAACAACAACAAAACTCATTAGAATACCACATTGCACAAGGCCACTGTATGCCTGTGACAGAGCAAGACAAAAGCTACACATCCCTGTGATCATGCTTGAATCAAACAAAAACATGTACACTGTCCAAACCACACACACACACAACATCCCTCATTCATGGTTAAAATGAGTGACTGCTGCTTCTTTCCCCGTTCCAGCTTCAGCCTTGGTCTACTTTTCCTTTTTGAATAAGATCCAGTAAGGGATTCCTGGCTTCCTGAAACTATCCAAGCCACAGGAAAGTCATCCTTCCTTAAATTCTCCTGAAAACAGCTAACACTAGCTTGAATTCTGTAAGTCCTTTCTTAAGTTCACCACAGCGTCTTCCCTTGTGGCAACAAGCAGTAAACCCAGCTAATTCAACTACAGGTGTCTTCCTGGTGGTCGGAGGGGTTATTACCTAACTTAACTAGAATTTGTTCACTAAAGTATAAACTGACTGCTCCACGATGCCAGAGTTTAACACTAAGATATTAAACTCTTTTGATTAAATTTTATGATTAAATTTTATGATTCTAGCATATTATCATAATTTAATATGCTGTTCTACTTCAGTTAAATAGAATATTGTTAAAACCTCCAAAGAAAATAATGGAATAAATTATTTTTTAAGAAATAGCCCTAGTTAGTTTGGCTCAGTGGATAGTGTTGGCCACAAACTGTAGGGTTGGATTCAATTCTGGTCAAGGACATGTATCTCGGTTGCAGGCTCGATCCCCAGCCCAGGTCAGGTGCATGCAGGAGGTAACCAATCAATGTTTATCTCTCACATAGATGTTTCTCTCTCTGTGTCTGTCACCCTCTTTTTCATTCTCTCTAAAAATCAATGGAAAATGGAAATCAGGTGAGGATTAACCAAAGGAAGGAAGGAAAGAAGAAAGAAAGGAAGGAAGAGAGAAAGGGAGGGAGGGAGGGAAAAAAAGGGAGGGAAGAAAGAAAGAATTTTAAAAAGAAATAATAGAGTTTCTATTTTTTATGCCCCTCATATAAGAGGGACATTGCCTTCTACAATGTAGAGCAGTGGTCAACTTTATTTCATGGAAGCATTATATTTTTCTAAGATCCTCAACTCATCCCCATAATTTCTACTAGTTCTCTCTGCACAAAGATTTCTCCATGGAGCTGTCACAATATTTTTCTTCCCACTAAGAATACAGAGTGCTTTTTCTTCCCGAGTTCTTTCTATGTTGTATAATATGACAGGTTATTAAATCAATCTTTCTTCCTCTCTTTAGATGAAGCACTGCACCAAGCACAGTGATCGTTTGGAATTAAAGATGACAACCTAGAGATGTTTGGATTCTTTCTTCAGTTCTAATACACACATACACAACCCACATCTCTCTCGTGCATGTTCTCGCTCTCTTGCAAACACACATACACTGTAGATGAATAAAAACATGTTAATAATTAGTTACGCTTTCATTATATTAGTATTGTATTATGTTAGTCATATTATAGTATATTAATAATTAATATACATATTAATATAGTAACTTCAGAAGGAGGACAGAAGTGTGATTAGAATCACTTAAGTGAGTTCAAGTTATGCCAAGCCAAGGAAACAGTCCTTCTGTGTCTGGGTCTGTGACTGGGACAAGAAGGGATGACAAAGGTCTGAGGAGTTTATTCATTAAACTCTAAATGTTTAAGATATTTTTTAAAGAAGAGCCTCCTTTGCATTCATAGTTTGATGGTAGGAACACATTGGTATGTTCATTCCAAATAAGCAACTGGGTAATTTTCAAAGCTTAAAAAAATGTATATATTTTTGACCTACTATTTCTCCTTAAAAAAAAATCAGTATTCAGAGAAGTATATTAATGATACCAATTAATGGCTAGCAGTTTTGAAATGCTAACTGCTAGACACTACACTGTTGTGTGGTAAATCCTCATAACTACCCACAATGTAGGGGTACCTTTGTTGTCCACACTACACAGATGAGAAAATGGAGGTAACTGACTTGTGCAAGATCTTCTGGCTGGTAAATTGGGCTGGGATTAAAATACGCTGTGTGACCAGAATCACCCTGTACCAGTACACCATACTGTCTCTCACCACTAGAAGCATGTTCATTGTCGAGCCATTGACACAACCTGCTCTTCCCCTAATATGATCCAATTGCTTAGGACTCTGGAATTGTTCTGGCCTCCCCTTTCTCATACTCTGCACCTGATCCATCAGCAAATTTTAGAGTCTACCTTTTGTAAACATCTCATTTCAAACCACTTTTCATCTCTTCCATGGTTACCACCTGCTCCAGACTATTATACCTCTCACATGAACAAATGCAGTAGCTCCCGAGTTGTCTCCAGCACCTGCTCTTATCTCTGTTCACTATCTGGCACAAGCAATGTTATCTCTTAACTAGAGGCCCAGTGCACAAAGGCCACGAGGCTGTGGTTGGCCCATCCTCTGCACCCCCGCGTGGCCCCTCCTTCTTGGCCCCTGGTACTCTATCTGCCAACAGCCCCACTCCTGCTGCTGCCGCTCCCATGCACTGACAGTGCAGGCCCCACTTGGATCCACCGACAGCACAGAGCGATTGGGGGCTGGTGCCAGCAGCAGGTGCAAGCAGGGGCTGCTGCCCTGATCACCCCTCAGGAGCAGGGGAAGATGGAGAAGCCCTCAGGGGTGATCGGGGCTAACAGCCACTAGTTGCACCTGCTGATCAGGGCTGACAGCCAGTGCAAGTGGGACCAGCGCCAGCAACGGGTGCAAGCACCAGGCAGAACTGTGGCACGCAGGAGCAAAGAATTTTTAGTAATCACCAGAGGCTCCCTTTTGATGACAGTGACCTGTGTCCTGCTTTGGTCTGATGCCTCCACTCACCTGCTCCACTATCCTGCTGTAACTGGTGCCCGCCATATTCCATGCGCACTCCCTGGTGGTCAGTGCACATCATAGCAATCAGTTGTTCAGTTGTTCCACCATTCAGTCTATTTGCATATTAGGGCTATATATAGATATAGATATGCAAATTGTTTTCCTGCTCCAAGCCTTCTAATGTGCCCTCCACCGCATCACATTTGGAATAAAATCCAGGATCCCTTCAAAGCCCTACATGATTTTCCCTCTAGCTGCCTCTTCAACATTATTTCCTCTCTCTTGCCTTCTTATCCCACAGCTCTCCAGCCACCCTGCCTCCATGCTATACCCTAAATAAGCCAAGAAAATGCCTGCCATAGCCTCTGCTAGTCCTTCTGTTGGAACACTGTCCCTTACCCATTCAGGTTTCTGTGCAAATATTGCTTCCTCAGAGAAGTCTTCCCTGACTAGAATTTTTAAAGTAATCTCCCTTTCATTTTTCACACTCTTCCCTAAATCATTTTTCTTCATAGCATGTACCATTACCTGACAACAGAGTAGATCTTTATTGTTTATTTTCTATTCTCCCCACACTAGCACAAAAGTTTGGGCCATGTATTGTTCCCTGCTGTATTCCCAGTCCATGGAACAGTACCTAGCATACAGTAGGAACTCAATAAATGTTTGCTGAGTGAATAAAAAATTACATGTGTAGCATTAGTGGACTGGTATGTGAATCATGGCTCAACTGTAGAATGAACTGCTCTCTTGCCAATTAATTATAGAGGAAAATATTTATTAGGATTGATCATTATAGATGGGCAAATCTCAAGGTAGTGGATCAAGAGTGTGCAAGAAAAGGATCCAGCAGCAAAGAGATGGGGACCATTGTGTTTGCCATAATGGGCTCGAGCAGCAGAGGGCCTGTGCTGTGAAAGAATCCGAAATCAGAGGTCCTATGATTTAGAGAGTAGGTTCCAATCATTCTATTTGATCTTAGAAATAGCATGACATTTCTGAATCTGTTTTCTCATCTAGAAGTGGGCAATACAAATAATGGTACTGACTTCAGCAGGCTATTGCAAGGAACCAATGGACAAAAGGTAGAAGGGCGATGCAGACACTAGTTGCTCATTTCATCTTCCTCTTTCCCTCCTCTCCCTTTTTCTTCTTTCTTCTTCTTCTGTCCCCTTGTTATATCTAGTGGTGTTAGCATATATATGTATTACTTTTAAGACTGTTGTTTAAAACCAGACTATAAGCTTCAACTTATATTTTCTTCCTTTTGCACTACTTGAGACTATGCATTTCCTAAGTGTATCAATTAGAGTAGAGTAGAAAGGCTCACCTTTCACAAGTTCAATATTGCCATCTTTCAAGCTTCTAAGACAACACCCTAAATGGGAATTGGAATTATAAATATTCCTTCCTTCCTCCTAGCCACACCCTTTAAGGTAATCATAGGAGCATATTGATAACAAGATGAGGCTCCTTGGTTAACTCATGTTCCCAGATACAGAGGCAAACATTGGACACCTTCCTATTCTGAGGCGGGGACTATGTCCCTGCTCAGAGACTGCCGTGCATGGAAGGCCACATTCGGACGCTCCCAATGAAGTCCTCACCTGACAAGACAGCGAAGAGGCCTTCAGATGATTTGAAACCCCAGCCTCAGATCATCGCTTGTTTTCCCGTCTTCCCAGCTGAGGCCTCAGGCATTGTGGGCCATGGGAGAGCCATGCCCACTGTGCCCTGTCTGAGGTTCCAATGCACACAATTCAGGAGTTTAATAAAATGGCTATTCTAAGCTGTTCAGTTTGGGGATAATTGTTATGCAATAGCAGTAACTGGAACAAGCTGAATGTAGGAAATGGGAGTGGCCTTAAATAGATGAGCCCACCAAATCCCAGGTTCTCAGAAGTTGTTTTAAAAAGACTAGACTTCGCCCTAGCTGGTTTGGCTCAGAGGATAGAACATTGGCTTGGGGACTGAAGGGCCCCTGATTCAATTCTAGTCAGGGCACAAACCTGGGTTGCCAGCTCAATCTCCAGTAGCGGGTGTACAGGAGGTGGGAGTACAATGATTCTCATCGTTGATGTTTCTATCTCTCTCCCTTTCTCTCTGAAATATTTTTTAAAAAAGGACTAAAATTTAAGGGGGAGGGGTTAAAAAGGCCTCAAACTGTCTTGCTTTGATACACACATCCAAAAACTGTAATCTTTCAATCAAAACTAGTCTTCACACTCAAGAAAAAAATATCGAAGACTAAATTCTCAGATGAGAGGAAGCTCTTAAACTATCAAGGCATTTGAAAACGGACTCGCCAAGATAGGGAGCTGAACATTTCTGGGCTTGAATCAAGATAAAATATTTCATTAGCCTATGAACTGACCCCCGACAACATCTGGAGTTTCCAGAGGGAAGAGCTTTCTTGTCACTTCTCTTCTAAGACCGCCAAACAGTGGGGGCTGATGCTGGCACAGAAGCAAAGATGGAAAGCTCGGGCATCAGCACAGCCGCTCTGATTCCCATCCACAGATTAGAGAACAGGGGCAAGTGGAACGGAGTCGCTCCCAGTCTATTCATCTTCTTCAAAACACAGAGAGTGCAGGGAGAAGGAGGTGCAGATAATTCCCTACCAGGGAGCCCAGACGCATCAAAGTGGTGAGTCAGAGACTTGGCAGAAAATTAGAGACCTGTTAAATGTTCTCGCTGAAACTTCTCTTATTTTACACCGAAGAATGGGACCAAGAATACTCAGGCTGGGCAATGGTCCAAACACTTGCCTCTGGCATTAAACACACCTGGATGCAGGTATTTGATATCATTGTCTAGTCACCGAGCCCTAGGTGATGTGCCAACCACATTAGCTTTGCACACATTATCTCCTTTAAACATAATGCCGTGCGATATTTATTAAGCGCTCACTATGCCCTGGTACTATGTTAATCAACTCCTACGCAGGATCTCATTTCATTTTTATAATAAACCCATGAGGAGGTTGTCTTGTTGCCTCCATTTGTTGAAAATGCAGGCCCAGGGAAGCCGAGGCATTTCCACACTTACAAGATTGCAGAGATAACTCAAGAGGCTGATGCATTAGCCTCTTCATTAATCCTGACAACAGCCATTTAGACAGGAGGCAGGAGAAGAGGCTCAGAGACGGGAGGTGGCTTTCCAAGGTCACATCGTTAATGTGTGGTGGACCTAGGCTTTGCTTCCAAACTCATCTCAGCTCCCATCGGCCTGCTATGACAGCTTCCTAAGCTGTCCGGCAATGCTCTCAGGTTGAACTGAAGTTTGGTGAGTCAGGGCATAAATAGTTGTTTCATTCTGAGCTAAACCGGCTCTCTCTCTCTCTCTCTCTCTCTCTTCCTCGTTTTCACATTTTTTAGCAATGGAACCACATTTTTCCATTTTAAGCCAAAATCAAATTTAGGATCCCCAATATATATAATAGATAAAAGTAATCCTTTATTAGCATACATGTCTTTTAGAGTTGGCATTTCTGTCACTTACTAGAATGTCAGTCAACGGGTACACAATACTGAGAGTCCGTGGCTGAAAGTATGTGTTGTGTTCTGTTACAGATTTTAAATGGTAAAATATATTTTAGGAAATGTTCCATGCTTTGACTATTTCATTTTACTTTTTCCAGTGCTTGGGGTAAGATTTCTAATATTAGCAATGTCAACTTTAAAACAAATATTCATATTAAGAATGTGTTGCGGGGGAGGTAGAAAGCAACATCAAAGTTTTCTCCAATGGGAGTTTGATGTCGAACCATGGTGGAAACTTTGTGGACAAGGGCAGAAAGCCGTGGTTTATCATCATCTGCCAAGCCTAGGTGTTAGCCACCAAAACACTACAAGTCAGTCCCGTGTGAACATAACATCTTTTGAGAAAAGAGCTTGTTTGTGGCATTCAGAGGGAATGCTTTAATTGACATAATCTTCATTTTTTAGTGCCTGTCTGTGTCCATAACGGAGAGGTTAATCTTATTTCAGAGACACAGCCCGGGGCGATATGGGAGTCTCCATCAGACCCCGCCAGGGGCCATTCTTGGAGGGATAATGAGTGAAGCAGGCTCACGAGTGGGAAGCATGGGGACAGACTCAGACTCTGGGTCTGAGCAGCTGCTGATCATCTCCAGCTCCTCATGAGCAAAATGGAAAGGCTTCGTGGTGTCAGATTTTCTGGTAACTCAAGAGTTAAACCAGAGTTTTATGAGACATTTCCTGTGTGGACACCATGAAAGCCAATCAGAATAATCTGGAGACTAGACACAAGCCTCCAGATTCAAGTTAGCAATCTCTGGGACAGAGAAGAGAGCATAGGTTTTGGAATCAACCAGATTTCAGCCTTTCTACTTATTAGTTACGTGACGTTGGGTGATTTATTAATTCCTCCCAGCCTCAGTTTTCTTACCTGGTTAGTCAAGTTGACACAGTAATGTAGTTATGAGGATTATGTAGTATACATGTAAAATGGCTACTACATAGCTGGTATCAGCATAGATATTTTCCTCCTGTATTTTGTCATCACTTAACTGTTCATATTGCTTGACCCATTTGCATAACATTATAGTACTCTGGAACAACCAAAAATTGAATATCTCAGGTACAGTTGAAAATACTAACCTGGGCTTTCTCCTCCAAGCTTGATACACAAATGGTGATGGTTCACTACTGTCCCAAGCATGAAAGAGACTGTTCCATGGAACTCTTCCACGAGCCCTCTAACTGAGAAAGAATTGCTCCCACTTCTTTGGGAGTCAGCAAGCCTACCACCATGAACCCATATTTCCCTGTCTGCTCTGCTAGCAAGGATGTTGGGTCACATACATCCAAACCCTACAGAGACCTGGGTAAGTGGAGAGTGTGGAGGAAAGTTGGAGACAAATGGAGGAATGACATAAAGGTAGCCTAGGCACCTTTGACACGGTGTACCCATTGCACATTTAGGGAAAGGAAGAGATTTAAGTCAGGGCCTGTTTTGAGTCCTGGTTCTCAAGCTCACGTGATCATCTGAGTTTCCGGCCTCTGACTCTAAAATCGGGGGAATTCTTCTCCTGGACTCTGAAGTCACTGAGGATTCAACCCATGTCCTTTTCATGGTACTCAGTACATGCTGTGGCTAATGCCAATGTCTGTGCCTCCTTTCGTGGGGCGGTTATGAGAAATAAATGAAATAATATATGTAAATGGGCTTTGTAAATATAAATTATTTGAATATATTATTATTATTAACAATCATATTGCATTAGAATCCACTGACACTTGATATTTTAGATATAATCACCCTAATTATTATCACCAATAATTATTGTTATCACCAAGAATCTGCCAAAGCACCAGGTTCATCGTAACATGTTTTCATACAGAATTGACTGAAAGGTAATTAGTCCTCAGGATTACTTACAGCTTCCCATGGAGGAGCTTCAGAACTGTACTAAAATTAAATGGGGTAAAAAATGGAATTAAGGTATTCAGAGCAACACTCTAGTACTGTAGGAAATAATTCGGCTCTTGCTAATGAGGACGAGTATCTATGCCACTTATAGGATCTCTGCCAGGGGCCAAGGAATCCTGAGCTTAGCTCTTCTTCGGGGAGAACACCGCGCATGCCCAGAAAATTGAACATATGCTCCAGGAAACTGAATACAAGTCTTTGGTTCACAATGGCCCTTGCCTTTGACCCCTGGAAAGTCAGTGCTCATTTATTCCACTTGGACACGATGCTCCCTTTTAGGGGTCAGGAAACCTGTTAAATGTGTTCTCAATGACCATTACCCTGAACTGCACCATAGACTGTTGCCGTGATCTGGCCAGGAGTAGGTGCAGTAGGAATTTTAAAAAATAGGTATGATTCTAACTTAGGGAAACTAAGTGATAGGTCTAAACGTCTTAATTTGGAATATTTTTCCAAGCTACAGTTTTCTCTTTCCTTCTTTCTGACAGTTACATTCATGGCCGTTAACAAAGTTACACCCAATAAAAGTACCATCCTATCTCCATGTTCTCAGAAAGAAACCATCTTCTCTGGCTTCTCAGTCCTCAGGCATATAAAGAGCAACAATCTATTGCGCATTTCAGATCAATAGATTTCCAATATTTCAAAGGCAAAGGGATTTATCTTCATTGACTCTTAATACTATTAGCACCATGGAAGGTCAGATTATAGATCTTTTTCAATATAAAAACCAGGCTTACATTTTTATGATACATCTTAGAAGTCAAATGTTCTCTTCCATTGCTAACAAGTTACAGCTGATTAAGAGAACAAACAGCCCTTCCCTCCCCACCCCCACCCACCACCCCTTGGGAAGCCCGTTAATAACCTGAGCTGTAAAACAGGGCATCAGGGGACCCTTCCCGTGCTGGAATTCCATTACAGAAAGCACAGGCCAGCAATCACACGGAATAAAAAGGAAATGTCAATCTTTAGTTACAGCTCCCCAGAAAAAACGTAGGCTGTAAAATTAATAGCCCTCAGCTACATTTTTACAAACCCCCTTTCCTCTTCTCCCCAGCCCAGCAGAATTCTCCAGCACACCAAACATACTCTGGAACTGTGTCAGCTATTTGCACTTACTCTGACATTAATTAAAACTGAATAATTAAGAATGTCAGTGTTTCAGTCACACAGTCCACCTTTCAGGTGCTCACGTGTGGCCAGTGATGCCCTGTTTGGACCCCGCAGATAGAGGCATTGCCATCATTGCAGGGATGGTGCTCATCTAGATAGAGCTTTTTTTCCCCAAACTTTAAAATTCCCTATAAAACATAAGCTCAGCCGAGACCGGTTTGGCTCAGTGGATAGAGCGTTGGCTTGAGGACTGAAAGGTCCCAGGTTCGATTCCGGTTGGGTGCATGTACCTTGCTTGCGGGCACATCTCCACAGTGGGGTGTGCAGGAGGCGGCTGATCGATAGCTCTCTCTCATCGGTGTTTCTGATTTTCTATCTCTCTCCCTTCCTCTCTGTAAAAAATCAATAAAAATATTAAAAAAAAACAACCATAAGCTCACCCTGAACCCCCCACTCTCAGCAACCACTTCACTATGCAAATCAGTCTGGCCTCTATTTTTCCTTCACTTGGTCAATTACCAGATTCTGCATAACGAAGACCCCAAGGAAGTGACAGGCAGCATGTATTCTCTTCTGCAGGACTTTCCCGCACCTCTGTAATCCTGTACATGGAAATCGCCCTGTAAATCCAGACACGTTCTAGGAGCAAGATACAGGAAAACTCGCTTATCAATAAATCTTGTCACAAAGCAGTGCCTACATTTGCTAGCCTTCATTAAACAGAGATAGTATAGCTACGTGGTTTCAGTAGGCTGCCAGGGGTTCCTAACTCCTAGCATAGGTGTGCTTCTAATCTCAGTTCTGGTATATGTGCTGCCGAAGCGAGCACAAGTGTGCTTCTAATGTGTAGCCTAGGACCACGGGCTGAACTTGTGCTGAAAGGGAGGTGCTGGGACCAATGATCAGAGAGGGGGGATGATTCTGTGAGTCACGGTGAGTTGTCAGGAGGTTTATGCGCTGGTCATTCACCTCTTTGCTCTCAGACACATTCTCCGTCTGCAAGCCTTGCCGCTGGCTTCCATCAAGGTTTGGCCAATGAAGACACCCACGGGAGATGAGAGAGCAACAGAGGGGAGGCCAGGGCAGCCCCATCTTCCTTTCAAGCAGCACTCTCCCATCTCCTCTGCCTTTCTGGTCCCCACCAGGAAGGCCCTCCTTCTCTGCATCCAGCTTCTGCTGGGTGGTCCCGCTGTGTGGTTCCTCCTCCGTCCCTCTCACCCAGTGATGTGCTGGGAAATGTTTAACAACTGGCTCTGGAAGGGGGAGGAGAAGAGGGGAAAAGAAGCTCTGATTTGAACCATTGGCCATTGTCTATGGTGTAGTAGAGACTCACTCAGGCCTGCAAAATTCCCAAGTTTTTAATAGCCAGACACTTACAAGCCCATACAAGCTGGGTTTGCACACTTCCTGAGCAACGGAGCAGGTTCCTACGGTGAGTCTCTGGGTTCCCTCACAGTCCCTCTTAGCTTCTCTGCATGTCCTACTCCTTTGGTACTAGTCAATGACCTGGGTTAAGTCCCATTAGTGACCTGGCACAGGCTCAGTTATTCAGGCTGAATCCTGAACCGGTGTTGTTAAGAGTGTAAAATTGATCAGAAAAGAGCTTCTCAAAGTGCCGGAATAACTATCAGCCGCATCCCTAAGCATGCTGGAGGTTCAGCTGACATCACTGTTTTTAAAGAGTTAACACTTTCTAGGGGAGGGAAGCAGTGAATCCATTCAAATTGTGGCACAAGTCTCTTATCTCACTGCGCATGGGGGACAAAAGGTGTGTGGACAGGGAGCGGTGTGCAGGCCACCCTTGGAGTGACACTGTAATAGAGCACTTTGGAAAAGCAATTTGGTAGCTCGTATCAAAAGGCCCACAAGTGTCCTGTCCTTGTCCCCCGAGCTCCACTCTGACACATCTCTCCTAGGAACTCATCCCAAAAGGGGGGAAATCCACATGTGCAAGGATGTCCATTACAACATCATTGAAAATAGGGTATTTTTGTGAAGCAACTTTGAAGTGAAAAAAAAATAGAAAAATAATTCATTAAATCCATTTGATGGCATTTCATACAGCCTTGAAAATTATGAGTATTATAGCACTGTGGGAAAAAAACATACGCTACTGGATAATAAAAAAAATCAGGAAAGAAAACTTTACGTGCATGATAAAACTGAAAATAAGTGTGTACAAACAATTAGTGAATTATGTAAAGAGGGTATTAGGAGATGATTTTTTTCCCTCTGATTTTCAAAGACTGACCTTTTTCTGATGCAGAAATTTCACTTAGTTTTGTTCATGAAAAACAGTGAAACCCACTAGCAAAGTTAATGAGGATATTTAGAAGGAAAAAACATATATATTACACATTAAGGAGACCTGGGAATGTGGTTTTAGTTTGCAATATAAGCCCTGGATACGGCTGAAGTTCAATTAAGATCCCCACCCTGCCCATCTGTCATCCCCCTATGCGCATTGCATACTCACCTCAATACATCTGCTCACCAACCTGCATCTCTGCTTCACCTCTGCCCTTCCCCAGCCCCCAAGCTGCTGACTCTGCTTCACCTCTGCCCCTCCCACCCCCCATTCTCTTCAGACCTGATTCCTTAAAGCACGGCGTATGTAGGTACCTAGAAAGGAAAACGAAAATAACAAAAAACCTAAAAGCCAGTCTTCATCCAATTTGCCTCAGCTTCTAGATAAACAAAACCAAACTGCAGAATTCAACCTGTAATACTGCCACGCCAGCCACCGAAGGCTGCACAGATGCCCACCATTATGACAAAATAGCCATGAAGAGTGTGGGGGCACCGGCGCTCCAATTCCTGGGTGCAAAGAGGAGATTTTCCTCTTCCAAACCGAATGATACTGGACAAAGCCTTAACCAGTCTGTCTCAGAGGACTGCCGTGAGGACTGTTAGCTATTTCTATGTAAAGCTCTTGGAACAGTGCCTGACACTTGAGAAGTACCCACTCCAGTTTAGCTAATATTAAGTTCTCCTTCCAAAAAAATAAATGTTGTGTGATGTGGTCCCTGGGAGGCAGTCCCTCCTCGGGGGCCACTATGCCCATCAGGAGTGCACAAACGAAGGGTAAATGTCCGAATACCCACAGCTCTGAAACAGCCCCATCCAAACCTCACAATTCAAGCAGAATCATCATCACCTTCACATCCAGAATTTCTCATCTCATCAAAATAAACCACCGAATGGCGGGAAGGCCAAAATATTTTGGAACCAATCCTCTAGCCATGCGTCTATCCGCGGCATGGACATGCCTACCTCGAACCACTGCCCGTGCGACTGCATCTTGAGGATGACGCAGGGGTCTGGCTTGGAGAGGGCGTCTCTGTCGGAAATGCCTTTGCAGGCCACACGCAGCTCCACTTTGGTCAGGCAGGGGCTGTTAAAGATCCCCAGCGTGTTGGCCGCAGACTCGTAAATGTTGCTCATCTTCTTCATTCTGTTTTAGGCAAGAAAGAGAGGAAAAGAGACCTGCCGATCAGCGCAATATGTGTCAAAAGGATAATGCCTCTCAATCGCCACTTAGGAAATTGTTCAAATACTGACTATATTTACCTCACGCCCCACCCCAGTGGCACAGTGCCAGTGAAGTAAACAAACAAAACAAACAGAAAGCAGAAAAACAAAAAAAGAAAACAAAATAGGTGTTGGTGTACTTGGCTAAGAATACTACTTTCCTATATGGTTTGCATACCTTTGCACAGTAAAAATTTTAGTCTGTGAAATAACATGAAGGAATCAGTGCAATAGACTGCAATCTGCAATCTGGTTCTATATGAAGGGCATCGATTGTGTGAAATTTTACAGGTTTGTTGATTAATCAACTTAATCACTTTCCAAGTTTTACCTTCTACGTGATGGCACAGAGATGTAGGTTGCCCCGCCTGAAAAAACACCCCCAATTTCTCTTCCCTAAGCCCTGGTCCACCTTCTCAAGATGCCTTGGCAGCAAACCAGCTCCAAGAGAGATGCCCCAGATCTGATTTTCTGACCCAAGTGCCCAATTCCATGCTCCCCTTTCCCATTCAGCTCCTACCTGCCACGTCAGGATTCAGAATCAAAGTGGGGGTGGAGGGGGGGAGCAAGAGGATGACTATGTGAGAGAAAAAGCTCAGAGCCTCTGGTTCTGGACTCATGGGAACAACAGCCACAAATAAGCTCTGCAGGGCCTCTCCCCATCTCCATGTGATAACCTTTCAATAGCACTCTGTACCAGGAGGGCCAGGGCTACAGGGGCCCCCTAGAAGCCAACAACACAGCCCTCCCTCTGAGGAGGACTGACCCCTGACCCGTAAGGACATTGAAAGAGTCTTTCAGAAGCAAAATTCATTAATCTTCTCATGGAATTCTTACAGATTCGCTGGAAAACCTGCAGTGGCTTCTTCAAGCTCATAAGGCATTACATTAGTCCCTTACAGTGGAATCTCATCATCTATAAAATGAAGATAATCCTTCTATTGGCTGCCAGCTCATTATTGGCTAGTTTCCTGTTGCTATGCCTGAATATTTGTGTCCCCTCAAGATTCAAATGTTGAAATCCTAACCCTTGAAGGTGGTAGTATTAAAAGAAGAGCCTTTTGGGGTGATTAGTTCATAAGGGCAGAACCCTCATGAATAGGATTAGAGCTACACAGGGCTCTCCAGGCCCTTCAACCATGTGAGGATACAGTGAGAAGTCTGTGTCCCAGAAGAGGATCTTGATCTTGAACTTCCAGCCTTCAGAACTGTAGCAAGAAATTTCTATCTTACCTAATAACAGACAAACATGTAAATTGACCATACCTCTTCTATGCCACAAGCCAATCAGGAGTGGTATGCAAATTAAACCAACAAAGATGGCAGTTAATTTGCATACATAGGCACTGACCAACAGGGAGGATGGGATACTTGCATTATTGCCATGGTGATGATGGTAGGTTCTTCCCTACCCCCATCTCTCAGGGCCTCTGGGCAGCATGGGAAGGCAGGGCTGAAGTGGAAAGAGGTGGTGCCGGGGCCTGAGGAGAAAGGGGCTGGGCCGGAGTGGAGAGGCGGTGCTGGCCGCCAGGGAAAGGAAAGCCCATTCTAGCATGAATCTTCGTGCATCGGGATTCTGGTTGTTTATAAAGTAACTCAGTCTGTGATATTTTGTTATAGCTGCATAGATGCACTAAGACACCTGTTAGTTTTGACTAAAGGGGGACATAACCAGAGAAAGGTGGAGGGAGAGAACTGTTTAGAACTCTGTAACGGCAGTCTCATTAATTTGAGGTGTCTACTCTGATGATTTCAAACACTGAGCACTTGATGAGTTAAGGATGGTGGCCCTACAGCACCCATATTTTCCCCCCAATTCCTACCCTGGTTATTAGTAGGGGCCAAGTCCCTACATGACCCAGGTCGTGTCGGTAACCCTATCTCCAAGGGCCCAGCTCTCACTGCACTTTGGGATGTTGCCTCCTTTTGCTCTTTCAGGCTTATGGCAGTAATAGCTTCTGCAAGGTCTAAGTTGAACATTCTAGAGAAGATTCAGATGCACTGGATCAATTGAACAGAGGCCAGAAAGGAAGTGAAGGAAGTAAGGAGGTGGTCTCAGCAGGAGTCCAGCTTCAGCCTGGTTCCAAGGGAAGCTCTGGAGCATGAATTGTGCCATGAGTTGATCCCACCTTAAGGAAAGGGGTCCAGCCTCTCATAGCCCATGTCAGTCAGTCATGCTAGGGAGGCAGGACCTCTTAGTTCCCCCCACCTCCACTGGCTGAGAGCAATCCGTCAATTCTCTAGAAGGGGGCAGCTGTGAGCCATTAGCAGCTAACTTTACAGCCATGAGGGGTGAATGCAGTAACTTGATAAAGAGGACCTGGGCAGGGTATCAACATGGTCTACTTCACCACAGTGGCTATTCTCTGAAAACAACAACAACAACAACAACAACAACAACAACACACACACACACACACACACACACACACACACACACATATATATATATATATATATATATATATAATGGAATTCCTTTAGGTCAGGGTCTTCTCATCCTTTATTGCATCCCCAACTTGATAATATAGTAGACTGATGATGAAACAACAAACCCTCACTTCTGGGGGAATATGGTACAGGAAAGAAATGTGGGGATACTGAAAATAAAGCTCCCAACATTTTACAGTTACTCCTGGCTTATCTGCACAAAGCCCTGGCCAGATACATTGACACTCATGAGTTCCTCTGACTGCTGAGAGGTAACGGCAGTCCTGACCTTGACTTTGGAGGTAGTACCTAGGCCAGCGAAGTCAAATTGTTTGGCCTTGGCCCTGCAGAAGCTCACTGCTGAAAGGTGATCACAAAATACGGCTCTGTCAACGAGTGATGAGCTACCTCCAGCCCGAGATAAAGTGAAGTAAACAAGTAATTTCACACTCTGTTAGAGAACAGGATTAAAATATGGCCAGATTATCAATACATTTTCCATGGCCTATTTAAATCCTCTTTGTTGCTTTTCATAAAATATCCTGGTTTTACAGAGACTAATGTCTGTTGAGATTTATTTTGATGGAACCTGACTTTTGGCCAATATTAGAATCAAATTATAATTGTCCTTTCACTCAGGTAATTTAAGTTATAATAAAACCACTACTTCAGCATATCCACACTCTCTTAACAGGACAAACTGATCCTGAAACTTAATTAGTTTCAGAATGAGTTGCAAACACAGCCAAGACAATAGAGAGCTCATGTGGGAAGAGAATCAGCTGGAGTTCACAGGGGAACCAATTGGGCAAAGCTTGTCTAAGAACTGTGTTAAGAATAAGTGCATAATCACTGTTCTGCTTGCTTTGGCATTATTTGGCCTTTTTAAATGTCGGGGAAGTATGCTAGATGTCTCTATCACACAACATTTCTGTCTCTAGTCAAGAGATATGCACGGGGCATCTGGTTCGTGCCTGGTGCTGCGCTGGAGGCTGGGGGCACTGGCCATCCCATTCAGCCAGCTGAAGATGGACCAGTTGTTATTCATCCAGGACTTGTTAATTTCATAGTCAAAATTCCCCGATCTGCTGTTGGGTCAAGAGTCAATCTCTTTGGTGGCAATGACTGAGCTAGACACTGTCAAGGACAGAGACATGACTAGAAAGTCCATCTGCCTATAGGTCCACATTCTGGGGCAATGCTGCTCACACTGTAACATGATCACTCTGAGAGCTTGTTAAAATGCAATCGCTGTTTCCTAAAATACAGAGGCTGGTGTGGGGCTGAGATTCTGCTCCAGGGTAGACTATGGACCCCATTTTGAATAGCCAGGTGGTTGAGTATAAACCAAGCTCCTAGAAAATAAGGCAAACAGCTCCAAAGTTTATCTTAAGATCAGACACACACACACACACACACACACACACACACACACACATACATATATGATGCAGAATGACACACAGGATAAGAGTACAGATCTAGCATCACAGTATTTGAGGCTATCCCAAGCTCTACTACTCATTTGTGTGACTTCCGTCAAGTTACTTGAATCATCTGTGATTCTGTTTTAGCATGTGCAAATTCATTTAATTCGTTTAATTCTCAAAACAATTCTACAAGGTAGAAACTCTTATGATAAAGTCCACAGAAAAGTGCCTGGTCCATAGTGAACATTCAATAAATGGAAACTATGATAGTACTTTTTAAAAAGGACACCTCCAGGTCCACTATCTAGGCTTTAACCCTTCTGCTATTCTTGCCTCGCTATGGGATGGCTATGGAAGAAGACTTACAAAACACTGGCAACTGGAGGCTTTCACCATGGAACAGGTCCTCAAATTTTCTTGATCTACCTGGTTCCCCTGAATGTCACACTGCATCTAGCCCTCCTTCCCTCTGTCTGCTCCCCAAACATCCAGCACTCTTCTCTCTCTCTTAATCCTCTACTTTCACATCGTTTAGTGTCCTTTTTCTTTCCTAGAGTCCATTATTTTGTAAATTAACCTGCCCACTAGATTTCATCTCACAACTTTAATCATTGCTTACCCTGCTCAGCACCCACCCCCTTCCCAGTTTAGCAGTACAAACACCTTTTCTTTCCAAGAGAGTGGGAAAGGAAGACAAGCTATGAATGTTTATTCTTTTTGTCCTCATTAAGCATATAATGTTCTATAGATTTCTTTTAAAAATAGCTTGCTTTCTTAGCCGCTAATACATACTACACCAATAACAAACCTAGAGACAATCTCTTGAGATAGGAATTGTCAGCTCCGTTTCACAGACATAAAAAATGAGCCCCGTGGTGATTAGTGACTTGCCCCAAAATCTTAGCTGGTGAGTAAGAGGACCCGGATTTAAGCCTGGGTCAAATGAACTCCAAAACTTGTGTTTTTGAACATTTCTTACAACATGATTTACATTCATAATTAACAATTATTTTATTTCTGGATCATGCAAAGTAAAACTTTAGGCCCGATCCAATCTTAACAAGCCACAAAGACATACTATGTGCATTGTTAGTAAAGTATTCGATTGTGCTCTGGCTCTTTAAAAATTCACTCCCCACCCCCTTAACTCTAGAGGCAGCTCAAGTCACTTTCAGAACTCTGTTTGTAACAGTGGCCTCATCAATTTCAGGGGTCCTGGGAATCTAGTGTGCATATTCTGATGATTTCAAGCACTGATAAGTTAAGGATGGTGGGCATGCCAGACCAGCATGGCTCAGTGGTTGATTATTGATCTATGAACCAGGAGATCACGGTTCGATTTCTGGTCAGGACATAGGCCCAGGTTGCAGGCTCAGCCCCCAGTGGGGGGGCATGCAGGTTCTCTCTCATCATTGATGTTTCTATCTCTCTCTCTCTCTCCCTTCCTTTCTGAAACCAATAAAAATAAAAAAGGATTGTGATCTACAATACCCAGAAACCCAGAGATAAACCATATGAATGACAAAAGGCCATGGTTCTAATGAACACAAGTCAAATTTGACAATATGTGTATGTGAATGGTTTTCTGAAATGCACTATGCCAAATCACTCAAGTGCAGTAAATTATTATTGCTGCCATTTCCTGACCTTTCTAATTTGAGGCAACAAAGAGACCAAAAAGAAGAATCCAGCAGAGATCCTATTTCCTGAAAATTAGCTTTCTTGGGAAAATGTGCATAAGGAATCAGATATATCAATGTTCTAGGAACTTCCAGGTTCACATTTTTTCTAACAGTGAATCATGAAGATGAGATTTTTCTAGAAAGCAATTATGTCCACTGCATCTCATTCATATTAATTTTATAACACTCAAATGTCACCCATTTTTAGGAGAACTGTATTATAAATTTAACTGGATCATTATAAAGGGTGATGTAGTGTTTTAAAAGTAATACTTGAATAAAATTTCAAAAGAAATCATACGAAGAAACGTCTCCTCCTGTCATAGCCCCTCCCTTTCCTACCATACCAAAGGCAATTACAGCTCCCGCATGAGAAAAAACATTTAGATGAGGCTTTTATTATTTTGGTACTGAAATAGTTTCTTCCTGTTTCTCAGGCAACTAAATTTACTCGGTAGAAAGAACAAATCCCAGCCTTTTTTGTTCAGTCATTTTCCCGTCTTATTATAATCACAGGTTGGATTCTTCTACTAATGTCATGTTAACAGGAAGCTGAGGGCTCACAAAATGGAGTTTGTGAGCAAGATTATTTTTATGTTCAATAAACAGCATCTGAAGCCAGAAGCCAATTTCCTTAGGAAAGCGTGATAACTGATCTACTTATGGGTCTTGTTCTGCTCTACACCTTCTTGTGTAAGACCCGCTTCATCGGCTTTGATTGACATCCCAGCCTTAGCATGTTTTTGCTTACCTGGCAGCAGACAATATGTAGTGCTTGGGGGGGGGGAAGAGATGGTTGAGTAAACGACCGAATGGAAAAGGAAGTACCTCTTGGGACCCAGAACACAGTCTCTAGTACAGCACAGGCCAGAAGAAATTTGATAAGGGAAATGTTCTATCTTTTATGCTGTTCAATACCATGGCCACTAGCTGCAGGTGGCTATTGAGCACTTGAACAATGGCTAGTGCAACTGAAGAAATACAACTTTAATTATATTTCATCCTACTTTAAATAGCCATCCATGAAGAATGTATGCACCTCTATGTTCATGGCACTGCTATTTACAGTAGCTAAGATCTAGAAACAGCCCAAGTGTCAAGCAGATGAGTGGATAAAAAAGCTGTGGTACATTTATACCATTGAACACTATTCAGCTGTGGAAAAGAAGGATGTCTTTCCCTTTGAGACAGCATGGAGGGACCTGGAGAGTATTATGTTAAGTGAAATAAGTCAGTTAGAGAAAGACAAGTATCTCATGATCTCACTTATATGTGGAATCTAATAAACAAAATAAACTGATGAACAAAGACCCAGAGACTTGGACAGGGAATAGACAGACAAATCTTGGAGGTGAGGGGGCTGCAAGGAGTGGGAGGGAGACAGAAAGAGATTAACCAAAGAACTTATATGCATATATATGCACTGCCCACGGACATAGACAATAGTGCAATGAAGTCTTAGGGTGGGGTGGAGTGGGGTGGGGACTGGGTAGAGAGGGGTCAATGGTGGGGGTGGGGGGCGGGGAAGGACATCTGTAACACTTTCAACAATAAAGATAAATTTTAAAAGCTACTGAAAAATAGAGATTACTCAGTTCCTTTAAAAAATAAAATGAACGCCTAGGAAGCAAACAAGGCAAATTCTCATAATCACAGACCACTGGCACGAGATGTTCATGGTCAGGGAAACTCTTCCACCCTTAAGATCCCTAAAATGTAACCTGACAAATAATTTTTGAGCAACTACCATGAACCCAACACTCCATTACATGCTATGAAGGACAGCAAAACCTTAAGATGTGCTCACTGCCTCTGAATGACTTTCAGTGGGACTGAGTAGATGCAATAACGTATTCAGGGAAGGCAGTACAGTGTGATATTTAAATGTGTAGGCTTTTGTGTCAGACAGCGTAGGTCCATGTCCTGGATCTATGACTTCCTAACCGTAAGGCTAACTAGAGGCAAGACATACTTTGGTTTCCTCCTCGTCTGCAAAATGGAACTAATAATAGGAGCTACTTTTGCATTAGTGTAAGGATTCAGGAAAAGACAACACTGATATGAAGAAAAGTGCTACATAATCATTATGTTACAGGTGTTGCTGTGAAAATGATTTCTGCAAGTAGATATATGATGAATTACTAAAATAAATAACCAAGACAAGTTAAGTGATGATAAAGCCAGAAGAAATACAGATGCTTTGGTCCAAAGTCTGGTGAAGAGAAAAGAAAGGCAATATTTGTCAAACAGACTTCTTTATGCCAGAACCAGTATTAGGGGCTTTACACTGAACCATCACTATGTTATCTGTAAATGGAGGAGACAGGTCTTTAAGAAAGCCTGAGAGCTTGCTCTGGATTTGAAGAGGCAAAGAAAAGAAAAAAGGCACTGCCAATTCGTATGTTTAGCCATTTAAAAAGTGGCAAGAACAAAGAAGCAGCACGCTGTGTCTGGAGGACATGAGATGCTCAAATAGATAAGAGTAACACCTGGGTAGTGCATAGAGTGGAAAGTGCAAGTGAACGTGTATCCTGGCTCTGACATGACCTACTTGTGACATAACTTTGCCGATCCTCAGTTTTTTTTATTCTAAAAAAGAAGATAGTAATAGCTACCACCCAGGACTATTTTGAGTATTTAAGGTGACATAAGACATAAAAGGACCAAACTTAATAATGAACAGAGAAGATTCTACAAAAATGTTATTTCTGTTTCTCCAGTCCTGTGACTCATAATATAGTAAATATCCACAGTCACGTTTCAGATCATTTAAGAGAGCTGTGATTTAAAGATAAATCATTATTATAAATCAAGACTCCAAATTAAAACTCAATTCCTATTCAGTTATTCAGATATTTTGGTTTGGGTCAAAAACTTGAAAATGAATAGGTTCAATTATAATTTAGACTGGTTTATTGTACATGTGGGATTTTTTCTCAAGTTCCGTAAAGAAATTAGCTTCTGGTGGTGGGAAGGTTAAACATTAGCTAACTACGTTCTGACTTGAAAAGTCAAGAGTTTAGTTTAATTAAAAAGCTTGCTATATATAACTTTTGCTTTATTACCATCCTCTTGCATGGTAATAGTAGAACCAAAGAAGCAAAGGTAAAATCTTTCTCTCTCTCTCTCTCTCTCTCTCTCTCTCTCTCTCTCTCTCTCTCTCTCTCTGTGTGTGTGTGTGTGTGTGTGTGTGTATGTCTGTGTGTGTGTGTGTATGTGTACACTTGTGTAAATCTTCTCACCAAACATTCCATCTGTTCCCTTAGCACTCCTGCAGTTAGGCAGAACCATGTGACTAGTTCTGAGAAGTAAAATGCTTCAGAAAGAAGCATAGAAGAG